>LJZU01000287.1:0-37758 GCA_001513805.1 Davidsoniella virescens | reverse complement strand
AGTTGACGATGAATCGCCAGCCTGTTAATGAGTTGACGATGAATCGCCAGCCTGTTGATGAGTTGACGATGAATCGCCAGCCTGTTAATGAGTGGACGATGAATCGCCAGCCTGTTGATGAGCGGACGACGAATCGCCAACCTGTTGATGAGTGGACGATGAATCGCCAGCCTGTTGATGAGTGGACGATGAATCGCCAACCTGTTGATGAGTGGACGATGAATCGCCAACCTGTTGATGAGTGGATGATGAATCGCCAGCCTATTGGTGAGTTGACGATGAATCGCCAGTCTGTTGATGAGTTGACGATGAATCGCCAGCCTGTTAATGACTGGACGATGAATTGCCAATCTGTCAATACTTTTGGCCAACACTCGTCCAACTTCTCAGTTGCTGGGTCAGCCGCACCTCCAATGACTAGCTCACTACAAGTAGCCCCAAACGAGTTCACGATTAGCCCACCCGAGCTACCTCCTATGAAACTACCTGGAAACATAACTACAGAGCCTGATCCTTCATGGCGTACTAGTCCGACCTTGCCATTAGATTTCGGCTTTCAGCCTACGTTGCGCGATCACCCTGTCTTCGATCCAATTACACTAACCGAAACACAATCATTTGACATAACCGATAACTTCCAGATGGACAGAATGCTATTCTAATAGCATAAAGCCAACCTACAAACTTACGGTTTATATTCAACATCTCCGCACTGGGGAGTCCGAAGTTACATAATTCTGTTTTTTTTCTTTTTCTTTTCTTATCTACACAGCATCAAAGCTCACAAATTGTTACGCCTTTTCTTTTTCCTTAGTTTAAATAATATGAAGTAGTTGTATCACCATATATTCAGTGTATGCGTAATAAACCCATTTTTCTCTTGCACTAAACTTGAATGTTTTCATTGTATCGTATGCTATGAATGATCCCATGTATTAATAGATATTGAAAAAGTTCATGGCCCTTAGCGTTCTTTAAATCGTACATGTCGTCTTTACGATAGCTATCTGTGTCCGCTATCTTTGACATTATTCTGGAATACTCCGCCAATATTTGAATCTAGGATGTGTTTTCTTTCATTGGATAGGGAATTAGCTAGTGTCTTAGTTAACGTGTAGAGTTGTAAAATTATGAACTAGTTATCGTTATTTGGTATTTATAGTCCAGAAAAAATAGAAGATTATTGAGTTGACATTCCTGGAAGCTCGTGTCGGGTAAAACAAGTGGATGGTGCACGGACAAGTTCTTTGTTAAATTAAGAGATCAAATACCAGGGATAAGTAGAAAGAGAACTTGATATTCCTTAGTTAACTGACTGTTACACTGATACAGAACAGTAGGCAAAGCATAAATTGATCAGACAAAAAGAGCTTTCTTTCTAATTCATAGCTTGCTGTCATTTCTCAACTTAGCTGTAGTAATATTTGCTCCCGTGATCTATAATATCTATATGAATTAAGCTCGTATGAGGAAGAGAGAGGTAAGTATCTGTGCAAATGATTGAGATGTCTAGTCAAGTGAAGCAAGATAGCGAACCATTAAAAATCTGATTGCTTCTGGGCCTTATCTCTAGTTTTGTTTTTGTTGAAACGTTCTAGCCTTGGGGAGTGCTAAAAACAAAAGTCTAAGCGAGTGCTTCTTGTGGCTAATAAAATATTTGTGTTTTCTGTCTTGTGTTAAACCCGTTTTTGGTCAAGACTATACTATACTATTTATTACTTGGCCTGCATGTACACATCTTTGAGGTCTTCTGGTTACGGTAATTAGCTTCATCTTAATCTCGCTTCTGTGGTACTAGTTCCTATGACTGTAACGAACAGCATGAATAATGAAGCCGTTTTTACCTCATACTAAGGAATTCTGTCCAAGGTACACTGAAGATTGGCTTCTTGTTTAGGCTCCATCGAGGATATATTTTATAGTTCCGATGATAAAGAAAAGATACAGAGTAGAGAAAACAAAAACCATAAGCCATCACACTACAACATCACATGGTTAACGATAGTCACTAGAATCACACGCTAATATGTATTTAGCTTTGTTATTTTTTATCTTCATTTTATCCTTTCTTTTTCTTTCATCGTGTTTCTATCGCATTCGCTTCTCCTATCGCTTTCTTCCCTATGGTGTTCTCGCCGCCAGGATTTTCATAGCGGGGGAAAGCCTCCAACAGATCTAAATAATCCTTATTATGTAATACTGCTTCTTTGACATTTGTATCATAAGCTAAGACTTACAGCATAACTCTTTTAGGTCAAAGTCATGAAACGGGAAGGCTCACTAGCTGGTAGTTAGTAGTGGATAGATTCCTTCTTTGTCTTGTTAGTCTTCTCATTGTTCGGTTCGTCGGCCAATGAATGATAGATGAAGATGATACTTTTTTTTAGAGTGTTCGACTAGACTTTTGCCCTCTTCCATTTTTTATTATGTCAAGGCGCTTTTTTGCCGCTTGTCTCTTCCTGTCCAAGTCACGTTTATTGATGTTCATATGTCTTAGGGAAAACATTCCACAAGGTATTCTCTCTGTGTAGGGCTGCGTGCCTGTGACCAAGAACCGTACAGTCTGAACGTATTAGGGCCGTTGTTGAATTGAACTTTCACTTCTTCCTCTGATTAGTAGTCATTGGGTTTGACTTAATTTGATTCTGCCTGTTTCTATTGATTAGTTGCTATTTTTTGGGCCTATTGATGCGCAGCTCCCTTGTGCTGACTTGCGTTTTTTATGGGGTTTTTTATTTTCTGCCAGTCTTTCTTGATCAGCGAGTTCTTTCCTTGGTGCTGCTTTGGTTATGTGGGACCAGTCTGCCCCTCTTTTCGGTCGTTTTTGTAGGACTATACGTCCATTCTGTACTTTCATTCTCAGTTCTCTTGAGGGCAAAACTCTCCACTAGATCTTCCTATCTGGGACTATGTACCTAGTGGCTCAGGCGTCTGTCTCGGGGCGGCCCAATCTCAACACTCGGGCGCTTTCAACGTAGGTTCTAGGCCTTAACATCTCGACGAAGCTTTGGTGCAGCTATGTGCCGTCATGTTTTTGGTAGGCACATGTTCAACCTTGGTCCCTCTTGCACCAGTTCACGAAGCCAATGGAAGTGTGTGGCAATGTCTCTATTCCTTGATTGCCGTTGGCCAGGGCGATGTCTCCTCTCAGTTTTACGACGGCATTGAAGTTTGACCAAGTCTTGATGACCTGCTCTGTGGCATGGCGCAGGCCTTGTCCATCAAAGAGTTCTTAGAGTACATTGGGAGAAGATATTTTCTTTGACTGCTATCAACATGTCTACATATTCAGATTTCGTGGTAGAGGTATACATAGCCTTCTGTTTCTGTTTCTCTCAGCTAATAGGAGGTCCGTTCAATGTGTAGAAGTAGCCCACAGTTGACCTAAATCTTTCCTATGTGGGCGCTGGCATCTGAATATCCCAGGAGATCCTAAGAGACCGCTTCTACCACTGTATGTTAAGATATAGGCCACTGTGTGCGACAAGTAGCGGTCAAGGTGGTTGAGTGCCTCCTAGTGACGCTTGGCAAGGTCCAATGAATGTTGGGCCAGCTTTCCAAGTGCTTCAGTGATGTTGAGACGTGTCTCGTTGCAGGGCCTGCTTTGGGTTTGTCTGGTGCTTGCAGAGTAGATCACGTCGGAGTCCAAGGTAACAGGTGTGGATACCCAGTGATGTGATTCCAAATCGAAGCCGAATTCGTTTAGCATCTCTAGTTCTTCTGTTAATTGGTGAGCTACTTCTTGGAGCGGTCATGAGAGATTCGAGAACTCAAAAGTAGCCTCAGGTTCATGTCCGAACCGCTTTTGTAAGCAAGGCCTTGACCTAGTCCAAGTCCTCACGGCGTTTCGCTGCTATCGACATATCATCGAATAAGTATACGCTAGGACTTGTGGCGGTAGACGGCTGGGTACGCTTCAAATCCGTGGCTGCACAAGAATTCGCCTAGAGTCTTGTACCCCCTTGCTTCAAGCGTAAGGGACTTGCGCAGTTTCATTACTTTGCGCCATGGCACATGCAATCCCTTAGGTAGGTAGATGTACATGTCTTCCTTAAGGATCGATGGTGTGAACGCGCTGTTGACGTCCTCATGATCGCATTCGTAATCTAATGCTGCGGCCATTGCAAGGAAAGCTCTCCGAGTAGCCGCCACCAGCTGTTGGCGAAAATGTCTCGAAAAAGTCCTGGCCTGGCTTTTGGAAAGACCATATAACGGGCTTTCATGTACAATACTGCGCCATGCTCATTGGGCATGACGTCATACACCAACTTGCCTCTATTGATGTTGACACTGGACAGTTGTTTGAGCACTTCAACCCACATGCCTTTGGCAATCAGGCTGATCAACTCATCGTCGCTTCTTCGCTTCCAAAAATGACTATACTTCTTGTCGTTCGCAGCCTTCCTGTACGACTGGATTGTAAATCAACCCCGGCCTCTTCTCCCAAAGTATGGTGGAATCTTTCTACAACACCGTTCTGGGATGAAGTACAGGGTACAGTTCTCTGGTCCGCAATGCCCTGAATTTCGTCAGTAGGAGTAGTTCTTATTGTTAGTTCTAACCGTCTTGGCCTTCCATTTGGTCTGCTTCTCCACTTTAACAATCCACTAGATTAGAATATGCTAAGCATCTGACTTCTCTTTCATGTAGTAAATCTAGATGAACCTTGTGGCTTTGTCTACTATGGATAGGACAAATTGTCCGCATTCTTCCAATGCGTCTACGCCAAATTTACTGGCCATGTCAATGTGGATCAATTCCAATGGGTTTTTCGCTTTTGTCGCTGATTTACCTTTGGAAGATCTAATGTTCGCCAGGAAACAGTTACCACACTTGAATGGCTTCACCTGCTCGTTAATACGCGAGATCTGGAGTAATGCCTCCTGAATGGTCAGGCCGTCCTTGTAAGCCATGTCCTCCTCAGCCACCTTTGACAGGGTCGAAGGCTGGTTCGGATCTGCTGCACATGCCAGAAGCATCGACTTCATCCGGCCAATTTCGTCAACCACGGCCTGGATAAGCTCAAGCCGGGTGTAGGCGTCGTGGTCAGCCAGGAGATTGTTCCACGAGGTTTAGAAATCCTCGGCGATAGCGGGTCTAGGAAGGCTTTGCTTCAAGCTCAGCATACACGGGCGTAAATGAGTCTTTAATTCGCTTGTATATCATGGCGGCTGACTCATTGGCATCCTTTGGCTTGTATGTAGACCAACTTGATATCGAGACCCCGCGTCATGATAGCGACGGCGTCGCTATTCACAGAATCACGCACCTTGGGTCCCTTGGCTGTCTCGATTGCTCCGAAAACGGCATCGTAGTGGTCATAGGAGGTGTTTAGGAGGTTCTGAATTAGCTGATCATTCCACTCGTTTAGTTACGACCGTTCATCTTAGTCGGCTATGATGCCACGATCTTCGCAGTGTCGGTGTCGTCGTGGTTCATGGTGCTTGAGGTTTCTTGCTGGACAGTATCATTGCTCGGATCGGTCTTTCTTAGATTAGTCTTACGGTTCTCTGCCCTTAGGTATTTACGTACTTGTTTCTACCAACTGAACTGTTCTTTTATAACAATTCCATCATGTTCATCTGTCAAACCTTTCCTTTCCTTGCTGTGTCCATGGTTTTTTTTTGTCACATGCGTATAGTGTTTTCTCTGACTCTTGACTTTTGTGCACTATTCCCCTCTATATGTCTATATCTGTACATCTGTTCGTATTTACCAGTGTCTTTATGTACATGCTGTCTTGATATGCCCGCTGTATCTATATAACATATTCAAGTCAATCACTGAATTCCGCTTCAAGCTCCGTGGTCGTTACCCTTTCCTACTCTCCATGTGACTGTCCTGAGCCCATCTAGTGACTTCAGTCTCGACAATTGTACGTAGAGAATGTGAAAGGAGGCTTCTCAGATGTCTATCGCGGCTCGGAAAGTCTTACCTTGCGCTTTGTAATCAGTCATGGCAAAACTGGGTGTGTAAGGTAAACTAGTCCGTGTGACTTTCATATCCTTCCGAGTGCCATCTTTTACCTTCCACTTTTACGTTTGTCTCTTGACTAACAAACAGATCTCAGGTCCAAAATCATTTATCACGCCGGTAGTGTCAGCGTTTTGCTTGAGAGGCCCAGAGGCGGCGAATCACATAATGTAACACTATCACTGACGGCGTACGGTTTGCCAGCGGGGTCGAGAGCAAATGAAATAGCTCAGAACTCTGCATCATTGGCACATTTAAGTCCTTGTTAGAGTTTCTGTGTTAATACAACCGGCATTCCTGTTGCGAACTGGAGTATACCGAGCATCTTGATTCTTGAGTCGTCACCATGCGCCAGAAGGTCAGATATACTTGGTTATAATTCGAAATCTGTGCGTTATGGCGTTATAGGAAGATGGGTATATGTTTTTCATTTCATGACACCCAACGGCTTCAGTGTTCAACAGCCATCTTGCCGTGTTCAGGGGCGTTATTGCCCAGAAACCGCTTGAAAGATCAATCCTATTGTCCTCTATCCTTTGGCTCTGCAACTGCTTAAGATCTACTTGATATCACACGTCATAGAGTGTAATACTCTCGATCACCATTCTATCGAATGTGTTCGTCTAATAGGATAACGTTTTGGACGCGTTGGAATATTTCGTGGCCGCTCCAGTGTCTGATCCGATTTTTCAGTTGTCTCTAATCGAGACTTCCCGCGTCGTCCAATGGGGGACGTTGTAGGAGACTTGTTCTTTTGACGGGAAAAAGTGGTAAAGACCACCAAAGACGAGGACAGACAACTGGTATCCCGCTGAAAAGCCTTCGGTTCTGCTACACTTCTCTTCCCTTTGCAGAAACTCCCCTTCGCTGCTAACGTACAAGAAGTGTTGATTGGTGTCAGGGTTCGATGTCGCCTTGTCCATAAGTCTTTTGGTCTTTAATATCACCAAGTGCTGTTTTCTTTGTTTACGGTCCGCTGTTCACAAAGTAGTCGTGCGAAGGGTTCCAGTGCTGCTTTCGGGCCCAATGCGATGTTGTAGCGGGCAACCGCTTGCTGTTCCTGGAGGGCAGATACTGAAGTTGGCACACGAGAACCATCCTCTTGGTATCGTAAAGGGTGTTTGTTTCGGAAACCCAACAGCTGCTCAGACGGGCAAACCACGAAATCAGGTTTTTGGCGTCAGCATCACGAAGCTTTTGACCTTTCACGAGAGTGTTGACCCGTATATGTCCTTCAACGTCCTTGGAGTGTTTCAGTCTGAGGGCTGCGAGAGCGTTTGAAAAGTCGGCCGCACAAGTGCTTGTAAGGGAGTGTAGTTGTTCTTCGGGAGGTTTCGTTAAAAGTATATGTTCTTGTTCGGCATTTTCAATCCAGGACTGCTCTGATCTTTCTGAACGTCGTAAGGCATTATGTTGGGTATCTTTAGCACTATCTTGCAACAACTGCAGGTTTTCGATTAGCTGATGAACTCTTCAGTGACTTTGCTGCAGTTCCAACATCTTGTTGTTCCAGATAATTTCGATGTCTTTCGCCTCCTCACACTAGAGTGTTGTGAATTCTTGCCACGGTGCAAAAATAGCCAAATATAAAGAAGTTCTGTCCCAGCGTTAGTAAAGCTTCGATTAGTTATTAGATCATAGTATACTTACAATTGGAAAGCAGGAATTTCAGTGTTGCCAACGTTCCCAAGGATGGGCCCTATAATATAAGGCACTATATGCTCCTCTACCAAGACTAATGTTTGGTAGAACGTTTCGGGTAGACGAGATGACTCTTAAAAGAAGATTGGGTTTTTTCGACTTTGTTAATATCTTTCTGTTATTGTTGTTATTCGTATAGAGATACATGTGTCACAACTGGCCCTCGGTCGTTATATTTTTCGAACATGGACGCTCCTCTTTCCTTGGGATGTGAAAGTGAAACCGTAAGTTTTGGACGAATCGCGTCTAATTACGGCTAAATTTCTGATATGTAATGGTAAAGAGCTGTCAAGTTGATAGTTTGGAAGGAAGACATCAAGTGGTGAGCCATTGGCCGTCTAAGGACATGGGATATAACTTCAACACTTGATCATTGGTATGAGGTGAAGGTGTTATTGGCAGTCTTCATGATCAACGACTGTGTAACACTAGCTTCCTATCAAAGTTCTAGAAATCGAGTAACACGACACTGCTAAGCGACAACCATTTGAAGACGGGGGTATAGTCCTTTGTCATGTACTTTGTGATGTATCAAATCTTGAACAATATTTTCCGATATCGACCCCAAAAACGACCAGTCATACACCGATTGTATCGATCAATCAATGGATGGTTGCGGTGGAACTGTAAATTTCGTGTTTCGGGTTGGATTACAGTCTCGGAGATGATTTCCATGGCACTCCGAATTTACACTTTGAAGGACTGCTGTTGTTCTTGTTTATACTCCTAGTTCCGATACTAAGCGTACTGTTGTCGGTTCGAAGTACTTTGCACAAGTTCCTGTGTGGTTGTGTATCTGTTATATCCTAGCAACGTAAGTAGCCTGCTTGTCGAAATTCTCAGAAAGATAGTCCACATATTTTCGAAGTCAAGTCGTCCGTCATAGGTGTGAATAGAACACTAGTGTGCCCTAACAACCCGCAGCGGTAGCCAAGTCAACGCACTATAGGTTGTTAGTATAAATGATTTGGTAGTTCATTTCATCAGTCGAACTTAAATTGGAATATTTCCTCGTTTTTGGTGTGGTTTCAGCTTTGTGTGCGGTGCTGCCCTTTCCACCATACAAGACCATGAAAATGTAACATCCCACGATCATTGGTTTCAGAGATAATAGAATAATCCTCTGCATTGCCTACAGGTCCAGCCGTGTTAGACCGCACTCAATGCTTCGATAAACAAGTCTAACTCTCTGTCGCTGAGTTCAGAGGGTTTGCAACTGCAATACTTGACCTGTGGGGGTTGGCTTCTAATCTAGACAGGAAGTCGGGCTTCTTCTTCGGTATTGCTTGATGTGAAAGCGTTCATTTCAGACCGGACGGGACTTAAGATATCGTTAGGATAGATAGTGAACTAAACTGTGGGCAAGCCTTGGTTGAGAATCAGTGCTTGGGATGTGATGTCGTAATTGTCGTTGACTTTCGAGCGAAAGGCCCAGTTTTTTAATTCCCTATAACATTCAGGTGTCACAAGAAAGCTAAAATGCTGGGATCAAAGGTTTAGACACCAAATCTTTCCATATTGAGAGTGACGCTTCGCTCAGTTGCTGTGGCGTTATGGTGTCAAGAAGCTGTTGCACTTCGGGCAATGCCATGCCGAGGACTACACTTTCAAGAAAGCCAATGTAGTGTTAGTCTGTCGTACTTTGGCGTTGTAAACTTGAAAAGCAAAAATTAGGTGTGAGGCAAAAAGTGCTTTGTGTTATAAGAACAAAAGCTTCGCCCATTCCATCATGAACTGCGAATGTCGGTGTCATGGGGCTCCAGCTATTATCATTCTTATAATCTCTTTTTCGTCTACTTGCTGGTATTTCACAGCAATACGACGGCGTGAACTAGGCGGAAATGATTAGCTGATGTCATCTGCCAAGCCAGCAGTTGCAGGTGCACATAGGCTTGTGCTTACCTTATGATTTTTTAGGGTCCGGTATCTAAAACCGAGGGAGTCCTCTGTCGAGTGCGCCCCGAGAGCATACCTGCGGGTTCCAGGCTTAAGTACCTGGTGTTTCTGGTCTGCAGCGAATCTTATTTGATCTAGTCTGAAAGGTCACTGGCTCTCGACACGGGGTGTTGAACCCGGCGGTTTACGCGTAGTATTGTCCATTTTCGGACGTAGCTGTTGTTGCAAACCATTCTCTAGAACACAGTTGTTGGATAGAGAAGGACCCTCTGATCACCACCGTGTAGAATCATCCTGACATCTCCTTCCTCTCCTACTGTCTGCATATCCCATCTCTACATAAGAACCCTCTCTCACTAAACCTCTCCTCCTCTTTCCCTTCCTCTCGCCCCTTAAAGTAGCTCGCCCTCTGGTTGTTGTTGGTATTGGCACTCCGTCCGGGGGGCTTGGTGGTTGTCTTTCTCGTATAAGCCGGAGGTTGCGGTGTAGTACGCTGGCGATGAAGGTTTTACCTTTGTGGTTTTCACAAGCTTGTCCGCAAATCTTTGACTCCATGGCCTGGGTGGGGCTTTGCATGTCCACCAGTGTCCTCGTTCTCTTGGTTGATTGTAAGACTTGCATCCTCTTGTGCCGTTGTGTTCCCATCGAATATGGCACTTGTTGTCGAAGTCACCGTCTCCTGTTCTTGCAGCTGGGATGTGCCCCAATTCGATTCTGGTGAGGCTGTTGTATCTGGAGATCCTGAAGGGGGGCTCAGTGGAGATGCCACTTCCTAGCAGACAGTAGCCTTTCTGCTCTTTCCACCGCTCCCCATATCCGAAACGTAGTTCTCCTACACCTCTTTGCTCTGGCGTGGCTGATAGTCTGGGGTGTTGTTGTCGATCTTGGCACCCTAGTTTTGCTTGAGTGTCTGCCAGATCGTTGCCTTCCAGGCCCATGTGTCCTGGGATATACAGCACATTGACTTCCCTTCCGGGTATCTCCCCCGCCCAGATACAGTGGGTGGTCTCGGTTCCATCGATGATGTCATGGGATGTGCTGTTTCTGCTGGCTGTGTTTCGGAGTCGGTTCACTATACCTTGGTTGTCCAGCCAGCGCCAAACTTTCATGGTATCTAGTGTTATAGCCCGTTTCATTGCTTCCGGGGCCCCGTGTGCCTCTGCGTTAGAGGCTTCCATCCATTTCCCAAGAGCCATATGTCCTTTTGCGAGGGTCTTTCCGTCCTTCCTGATCACCCATCCGGCTCCAGTATCCCCATTGTCTAGTTTTGAACCGTCAGAGTAAGCAATGACCGTTCTAGGGAAAGCTGTGTTGACTTAGATTCGTGCTTGGCTGCTTCATTTTCTTTGTCAAGCTACTTTCTCTCTTTAGCTTCACTACAACTGGGCTGTACTGTGGCACTCGCAGTAGGTGTTTTTCGTCTAGCGAGTGCCACCTCACTGCCTCTCTTCGTCTTACGTCTTCTAAGAGGGGTTCTCATGATGGAAAGCTTGCCGCATGGGGTATACACTCCTTTCGTGTTGTTCAGTACATGGGAAGGCCGCTCTGAGGCATCTTCTGAGTGCGATGTTGATCATCTCGGCAGCTGTCTTTGTCGCGGCCTCCAGTTCCAAAAGGGATCAAGGTTAGGAAGGTCTTAGGGTAGAATTATACATCGTTCATCTCTGCAAAACTCTGTCTTCGTACATGCAAGAACTGTGCCCTATTAGAACCCCGAACCGATACTGGGTGCCCGGCCTCTTGTGTCTTCAATCAAGCCAAGGACCTGAACCTATCGAGATCGGTGATGTGCTCCAGCTCGTCCTCTCCATTGAAAGGCTAAATGTTGTCGGTAGATTTTTTTCCGCTGTTGAGCTTGTACGACTGACTACTGGAGCAAAGTGGCCGTGAGGCTGGCCGCCATCTTCTCGTAAGATCATTGGGGGGGTTTTATGTCATTCCCAAGATCACTAGACGGTACGTAATGGCTTGTTGCAACTACCTCAGCGAGATTTCTTTGAAGCTCCTGTGCCCCATTGAGATTCATTTGTGCAACGTCTTCCCGATAGTCTTCTTCGTGGAACAAGTGCTCTATGTCAATGTCGATGTCGTGATATAGTGTGCTGTTTTTCCTAAACCAGTCTAATGCAACTGC
The DNA here is from genome assembly GCA_001513805.1 of Davidsoniella virescens. Taxonomy (NCBI): domain Eukaryota; kingdom Fungi; phylum Ascomycota; class Sordariomycetes; order Microascales; family Ceratocystidaceae; genus Davidsoniella; species Davidsoniella virescens. Next base: position 26,054 of record LJZU01000287.1, on the reverse strand, counting down.
TACCACTCGATGCCGGACCTGGAAGAGTTTCGCAACGTCGTCAACTTTGGGTCGAATCTCTGTCCATTCTAAATGACTTTAATGTGGCTTTTCACCCTAAACCATGGGTGTGGTAACACTTTATCTGCAACTATGCTAGGTGCGCCTTGAGATACTGCGACGTGTCCCGTCGTGTGGTGCACATAAAACTCCCGCCACCAGTAACAGATTGCCAGCGTTGAATTGCGTCCTGCACCAGTTCTTTCTGAGTGTGAAAAGAAACTACATATGCGCGCGGGAAGTTGATAGAGATTAAGGCCTCTTCAAATAATATACTGAGACCACGGAGTGTATCAGGGTACTTTTGACTACATCTTACCTGCAGGAGGTTAAGATGACACGTCTCTAGCAGTGATCCTGCAGATAAGCTATCATAACAGGTAGAACAAAGATCGACTACTGCCTCCTGCTCTGATGGGAAGCAACTATCACAATCAAAAGCATTGGCCAGTTGTGGAAACGTTACACCATTGAAGCATTATTACTACACTACTCGTGGGTCATCGCAGGGGTCGTTTGTGTACTGCAAAGGACACAATGGTTCGTTTCTTCATTGTTCAGTTCGTGAAGAAACTCATGCGTGGCGCGTTGTATGATATAGTCGTAGACGTCGTCACACCACGTGTATTACTCGTTTTGAAGTATTTCTTCGTTGAAAATATCGTCGAGTATTGTGGACGGTTTTCAGCGTTACTCTGATTCGACAAGGCTGCTGCAGCGCGAACTTCACGTTGGTTCGTACCTATACCCGTGCACTCGACCGTTGATTTGGGTGATGCCGATGTGGGCAATGGGTGAGGTGCATTCCTTGACTGTCCTCGTCTTATAGACGTAGCTATTAGCTCTACAACTTGCCCCCCCCCCTGATCATCTTGAAACAACGTTGCTCTCACTGCTTGGAGTAAATGATTGATTGTATCCGATCTACAGTAAGAAGTTCTGACGATCTATGGCAGTCTAAGTAAGGCTGCTGGTTCAACTGCATGCCTTCGTACAGGCTGCAGACCTCTTGCGAGACTAGATGCAATTATGCGATAGAATGTCGTAGTTGATCCTGTAGGTCCTTGGGCGTTTTCAGTAAACAGCCGCTCTCGTGACGATGCCAGTGTTTGCATGGACATAGAGTCAATATGATGATTCGTTAACATGTACGAGCAGAACCGTTTCTTCAAGCTTGGGACAGTCTACTCAAATCTTGTTATATATATCTTATAGAGATAAGGTCCGTCACGTCTAACTTGCGAATGTGTTGTCATAACAACTTCGAAGTACTGATTACGCGATCATGTTTGCCTTCAACTCCATTTGGTACTTTGCCAGTCCTCGACTACTCCCAGTAACACGGTGCTACTGGCTATCACGTCGTAAGTTATCCTGTGCCACAAGATGGTTATCCAACTTCTAAACCAACTCGTACGCATCATTGGTTCTCTTGAATACCCTTCTTTCCCTAAGTATGATTTTTGTGTTTATTGCAACTTCGAAATTACCGCCTTCATCTGGTAATTTGACCAGTCCGGGGATCGTTAACAGTCTGCTACTTGGTGTTGGACCATATCTGCGTTTTCAACACCTACCTCGAACGACCGAGTTTATTCAAAGATGAAGTATTTCGAGGGTGCGCCTGTTCGTTTCCAGACCTGTATTATATCTCTTTCCCTTGAACATTCTTCCGTCTATATTCTTCTCTATTTCTGATTTAGTCTATAGCCGCATTCAGGCAAAACCTCCGGCTTATCGTGTCACCCCACGATCTTGCCTGTTCCGGTACGGTTGAACTATCTGTTACGAGCAAATTGCACAAAGTTCGTTGACTCTCTAGTTAACAGTTCAACTATGCTTTTATGCTTCGGAGTCACTATTTCTACCTTCAATCGCCATGGTCCTCCCTAGTAGGCGATGGTTCCAGAGTATGTCTTACATCTCCCACGTTTTGAATTGACCCTGTAATGCATTGCTGTTCCTAACCGGATCAAGACCGGATTAAACGGTACATCGGAGTTCCTGTGTTACACAAGTGTAGACTGTTACTTTGTATATGGATGTGCTTCGTGATTGTGTTAGTAGAGTCAATACATGTGGCTTATATTGGTAAATCCCACGACTTTTATATCCCAACCCGGTAGTTGTTAACTTGGCTTAGTGTCCCAAAGTGTCACTCTCGTCTTTGTTTTGGGTTAACCTACATTTGGTCTTTCCTCTATCACCGGCTTTAAAAGTCAAGAACATAGACGTGGCTAGTATCGTGTATTAGGCTAAGCACCTTTTTTCATTATCTGTAGTTGATAATACGTATACGGATGTGATTTTGGTCCACCCCTCCTCGACCTCTAACTCTCTGGCGATATTTACTAAACTTATTTTTTTTCATGATGAGGTTTCTTCTGCCGTTGCATCTTTTGGTCATGGCCACTTGAGAATCCCATAGCCTTCGCTTCAGAGACGATAGCGGGAGTGTACTTCATTGAGTAGCTTCTTTCGCCAGGATATTATCGATGCATGTGTAGCTTTTCGATTTGAAACTATGTCTTGCCTGTCCAATAAGAGAAATGTATCTTGTCAGTTACAGCAGGTACAGTCGCTGACCTCTTGAATCTAGCCCACTTTGACGTCCATCGCGATGTGTCAAACACCATGATTATACAAGTTTCACGTTATCGTCCGAGCCGCCAGTCTTTGAGCATCGGGAGCCTGAAACTCCGTCACTGAAGAAAATATCAAAGTTGGCAAGTCCCAGTCCTACTAAATCAGGACTTGTTGGTACAACTAAGGCCGGACCATCTGACACATAGGTTACCCCGCTGCTAGCCGATCGCGAAGTACGTGACGCGTCTTCCCCGCGCACACCAGGTATGGTAATCAAGCATTGTGCAAGGACCGTGTAACCTTACTAATTTTACCTTCTAGAGCTTTGAAACACACAGTGATGGAGACAAGCAGTTGGCGTGTTAGATATCTACATACGAGTTGCTGTTCCTTGTTTTTTAAATACGTATCATTTTTCCTTTTTATGGGATGGTTTGTGCCTTCCTAATCATAGATAACTTCTTTGGCCTTTATTTCAGTCAGAAATAGAGTCTAGTATGTGTCAGTCAATTTGAATTGTTTCTTATTATGACAGGGATGTCCAAAAGTGGCTTTCTATTTGAGTTTCTTACATCCCAGTTCTCAGTGACAGTGTGTGAACAGTATGTAACTTTTATCTATCTTCTTCAATACATATGCATATTTTTATTTTCTAGCGCTTTTATACCAGCCTTTGGCTTCAATAAGGGCATACAAGACGAGCTGCACTTTCTGAGGAACTGGCCGAGGTGCACAAAAGATACTTCTTGTTATAGAATAATATGTTCTGATACTTACTCTGTTCATTATGCATGTTTTCGTTATAGTTCTCCATATACAGTGCCGATGGATGATTTATAGTTTGTATGAGACATTTTGCCAATTAGCAGCTTGAGATGGGAGAAGAGTAAGTACCGGAACATTACTATCTTGTACATAAAGTATCTTGTTCGTGCCCCCTGTTAAAATGTAGTCCTCTATGGGGAAGTTTTAGTTATAACCATAACCCAACTAACAATATATGTATCAGAGATTCAGTTTATCCATTCCTATTCTATCTTATACGGGTCGTATCTACCTTAGTAGTCTACTTTACTATGTACCTCTCATCGTACTCTAGTAATCATCCTGATAAATATAATACTATGCTTCCATCTAAGATCGCCCAAGCACCAAAGCCCTAAAATAGCTGGTTCAGAAGAGAGGCAGTTAGACAACATTGCAAGGAACATGGCTATCATAGTCAACTTGTATAAATCTGGAAGTTCACAATGTTTAGAATGGAATATGCCACAAAATAGCTTTCTGTCTGTATGAACATATACATACATAGCACAGAAAGAGTAAACACTTAGAACCTGACGAACCTTTTTGGGGTGAAAAGGTAAGGAAGGATCCCTACTTTGTTTTCTACAGTTCTATAATATCTACTGTCTTTATTACAGTCCTAACTGCAGGATTTGACTACAGGCTCTCTATTTGTAACCAAATATATTTGTAGTTTATTCCTACGTTGGTCTCGGCATTTTCTTTTTCTTTTTTTCAGCTCTCAGCTGCACTGAATACTAGGTAGGTATTGATGTTAGGTATTCTTCAGTTTGTAGTAATAGACAAGATTGTCAAGCAATATTACATCATGGGCAAAAGTTACAAATCATACTCATATTACATATACCTGAGTCTTTAAAAGCCAGTCACAAAAGTATATGCTTTTAAATGAAATATATCTTCTTTTCTTGACTGTGCTGGTGCCTCTACATAATTACTAATACTAATTATATTTCTGTTTGTTGTCTGTATACCTCTAATGTTATGGAACTTTCATGATCTCTTGCTCCACCCCTCTCTTCTATTTAATGGATGATTGAACTAGATTTGTCAGAGTCATTGTATGTACGCAGACAAGGTTTAATTCAAGCCTATTTTGATAATGATGTATGAGGATAGTGACCAATTTTCATAGAAAAGAGAAAATGTTCTAGACTGAAGAAATTCGAAGCCCTAAGAACAAAACGCATCCAGAAACACATCTGGAGAAGCTAATAGGTGAGTGTTGTAGGCGCTACAGTAGGTAAGGATGCTTCGATACCTATAATGAGACCCTCTTGGCTCCTTCCAGCTGCAAACTAATGGCTATATTCAGTGTTTAATATTGTTTCCTTGGGGCCACAATATTTCTTTTTCCTTTGCCTCCTTTCCTTAGTTGCGACAAAGTTTTACCTTGGGCACTTTCTAGTTACGCCTATATGCAAAGCAGGGCGCAGCCATCTTGTATATACATACATATACATAATTGTATACTAGGCGATAGATTGATATGTGATTCATAAGATACGAACATTGAGTATATATTATTACCGCACCCTAGGCACTACTAATAGAACACGACCAGTGGACTAACGGTACACACTGTGATATCATGACAAGCTGACTTTCACTAGTTTGTTTTTGATAGTGGAATGATACATCATATTTTGTACTGTGGTTTAATTTGGCGGGATATATGGAAAGCATAACGTTGGATTATGTATTACAGAAAAGAATGGAAAAAGAGGCTCTTGGCAGGAAATGGAAAAAGAAAACAAAGAGAGATAGGCCTGGCATATTAATCCTCTTGGTATGAAATCTTGCGCATCTCGCCCAAACGATGTCTTGCGGCAGCCAAAGAGTTCTCGAGCTGGAGAATCTCGACTTGCTGCTCCATCTCACGCACCTTGAACTCGTGAGCACCGAGCTTGCTGTAGTCGACGGCCTCGTCGTCCTTCTCGTTGCGCTCCTTTATGATGGCCTGGACCTGGCGCACGAGGGCGCGGCAGGCGGCACCGACGGCCTTGCTGGCGGTCTCAAGCTGTTCCTGCGACTTGCTCATGAAGCCGGCCTTGACACGCGAGGCGGCGACTAGCTGAGCAGTAGAAGCTGCGACGTCGTTGGAAGCGACGATAAGCTGCTCAGGCGAGTTGCGGTTGGACAGGACACCGTCGGCGGTCTCGATAAGGGTGTTGGTGGAGGAGGCGACAGCCTTAGCGGCGGAGATGAGGCCGTCAGTCCAACGGTTGTTTTTCTTGTAGAAGGCAGTCTTAGAGGACGAGCCGCGGCCGGCCTGGACAATCTCCTGCTGGGTCAGAGTGGCAGCCGCGATGAGGCGGGCGATGGCGGAGGTGACGGCAGAGGCGGCGTCAAGGATGGAGTCGTGGACACGCAACTCGTAGGTAGAGAAGCCATCACGGGGCTTGTTCTTGAGCTTAGCCAGGCGGGCAGCTGCAGCAGCGATGGCGTCGGCGGCCTTAGACAGCTCGGCATCAACGATGTCACCGAGGTCACCAGAGCCGCGTAGCTGGCTGGAGAAGCCAGGGGCGAAGGCATCAACGAGCTTGGTCAGCTTCTGCAGGCTAATCTGCACGTCATTGTTGCTGTTGATGACGACGTCAGTCTTCTGCAGCGGGTCGAGACCTTCGAGACGGAAGCTCAGTAGACCGCGGAAGAATTGCACGGTAGTGTGGGCGGCGTGGCGGGCGCCGGAGAGGAGCTGGTCAGCACTCTTGTCGTCGCTGGCAAGGCGCTGAAGACCCTTGGCATTGGAGCAGACGTCGGCCACGGCTCCGGCAAAAACGGAGAGGGAGCGTATCAGGTCGCCGTAGTCAGCCGAGGGGCCGTCAGCTATGACGCCATTGAAAGCGGTGGCGAAGTCCATGGCGCTAGCCGAGGCCTTTTCGACCTGTGAAAGCACAAAAGTCGGTGAGGCGTTCTGGTTACCAGCCTGCATGGAAGAGTCGAGCTCGTAGAGGGCGTCATCGACGCGCTGAACGCCCATCTGCAGCACCGAGTCAATAATGGCGTTGATCTTGGACTGGCTAGCGTCGACCACAGCGTTAAGCAGCATATCATCAACCTCAGCGCCAGCTCCGGCCTTAAGCTCGCTTAGCTCCAGCAGCGCCTGGTCCATGCCGGCGCGGTAGACTTCGAGCTCCTCGTCCTTGTCACATAGCAGCCGCTCGAGATCCGAGTTGCCGCTGCGGACGTTGGACTGAGCGTCCTCAAGGGCACGTGACTTGTTACGTAGCGCCTCCTCGAGATCCGCCATCTCGCGGTTGTACTTGGCCAGCAGCGTCGACAGCTCGTTGCCCTTCTGTCGCTCCATATCGTCTGCCCGGTCAAGGGCTAGGCGCAGCTCACGGCGCAGCTTCTCGACTTCCTCGCGGCCGGTGCCTGAGGCCCGGTCTTTGTCGTGAAGGGCGCGGTCGCGCTCACGGATCATGTCAGCCAGCTCCAGGTTCTTCGTCTTGATTTCTCGCTCGAGCTTCTCGCGCCGGTCGTTCGCCTCCTGTGCCGACGCCGCCTTGAGCTGTACTGCCTTGAACTTGGTCAGTAGGTCGAGGTGCTCATGACGCAGCTGTGAGTACAGCTTAGCCAATGCCTCGTACTTGCTACGCCACGTGTTGACCTGCTCCTGCAATGCCCGGATCTGATCGTCCTTGCTAGCAATCTGCTGTCCGTAGTTGCCCTGAATGGCCCCAAGCTCGCTCTCCAGTGCCTTGACACGTGCGTCAAACTGCTGTAGCATAAGCTGATCCTGCTCGTACTGTGCCCGCGCCGCTAGGTTCTCACGCTCCAGCTCAGCCAACCGACCCTGTGTCTGCCACTGTGCTTGCTGCGCTACAAGGGCTTCTTGTTCACGTTGCTGTTGTTCCAGGAGTCGCCTCTGCTGCTCTTCGAAGTCGCGCTGTGCCTGCATTTGCGCAGCCTGTTGCGCCTGCATGGCAGCCTGTTGCTGTGCGGCTAATTGCCGCTGTTGCTCCTCGTACTCGCGGTTCTGCTGGTCAATCTGGTTCTTCCAGAACTCTGACATGTCGTCAGGCGTCTCGTCGTCTTTAGATGGCACCGGTGGCGACGGCGTCTTCTCCTTGGGCCGTTGCGGTAGCGCCGGAGTGTTTTCGTCCTCGACTAGAAGATTTGGGGGCTCCTGTGCCAGCTTCGGCAGCGACACGAGGCTGGTTAAATAACGCAGGTTCGAGCACTCGTAGTAGAACTTGACTAGTCGGTAATGCTGCGCGTCGTAGCGCTCACGGAGCGGCTGGAGGAGCTCGGTTTCGCCGGTGGCTACAGAAAAGAAAAGCCAAGGTTAGCGCGCCTGAAGTTTTACTTCTATGCTTCGATTTTCTACTCACTCGAATGCATCGCCCGTAGCATGCTCGTCAAGAACTTGTAGATTCCGTAACTTTCGGCTACCAGCGGAACCAGCGCCGATATCCGGCACTCATTATTTCCGACGTTACGAAAGTGCGAGAATATCAGCTTCTGGAACTGATCGATCTTGTCCTGTAGTACCATCAGGTCCAGGATAGTCTCGTAACCCTCATTCGGGTCGTTGATGCTCTTGAGGCTGATGTACTCCTCGTATTCGAATGTGCCATTGAACTTGGGATGCTGCTGGTGGAACGTCAGCTTGGCTAGCAGAAACTGCACATATTCGCGAATCAACGGCGCATATCCACGGATGCCGTCGCCGCCTGAGACGCCGCGGACCAGACTGTCAATCCAGCCACGGTTGGTCATTGCCTCGCGCAACGTGTTGGGATGGCCCTCCTGGACGACCTTGTGGATGGTGATGAGCGCCTTGAAGGTTTGAATTTCATCGGCGAGGATTGGTTGGCTAAAGAGGAAGACAAGCGGGTTAGACTAGAACAGGCCATCACGATACTACGCTATACTATGGTCTTCACTTACACCTTGATGCCGATCCAAAAGGCCTGCGATGACCGGTGATCCCATGTATAAACGATACACGCGCGCACATGTTTACGCTTGGGTGCCGTCTCATCTGAGCTAGTGGCTTTCTTAATATTGATGGCCAGCTCCTGGTCCGTCTTTGTGTGGTTTGACGACATTTTGGAGCTAATTTGGTGGTGGTTCGATGGTATATTCGGTCGTGTTTGTTTAATCGTCGATTATGTCGTTGCTTTACTTCGTTCTCCGTGGCTTCTTCTCCGCTCTTCGATCTTCGATCTTCGTTCCGCTAATTCCGAAAATCTTTGGTAGTGGTGATCGTGGCTGATTATAGCTAATTAACGAATTCCGCTCGTTTTGGGCTTCGAAACCCCTCCAAACAAACAGAATAAATCGAAAGATAAATAGAAAAAATAATGGAAACACACTACTAGTCTCTCCACAATCAGTGAATAATAGATGAATCAATGCTTCCTAGCAAAACAAAAATCAATTCGATTGCTCTCTAGCAATCCAGTTTCATATCTCAACAAGCCTTGAATTATCTGTATAATGTTGGAGAATAAAGAGTGAAGATATCCGTCCTTCCCTATAAATTTCACAATAAACACAAGAACCTAGCTATATTGTACAGCCTTGATAGGCAGCCGAGTAACCAAGAGAAGGAAGGAGCCTTGATTCAATTGTTAACATAATTTCATAGCCACTAAGCCATAAAGCGACCCTAGTGAGCTTTTTTCCTTTACTTCTTTTTTTTTTCTTCCAAGTGCTCTACCATGTACGCATTTTGAGATTTAACCCTATTTACACGTGATAATCCATATTAAGGGTTCTCCCTAGTCACAATCAGCTACATGTGTACGTCATGGTGTAGTTACAGCTTTAGCTCACTCATTATACTCATTACTTGATATCGCTGTAAATCTCAAATTCCTGATATCTTCAACAGTCCTAGGCCACAACTTTCGACTTTGCGGCTAAACACATTCAAGCAAAATAGATAAACGGATCAACAAGGCGGTCCCACAAAAACACTGTCAACTACTATGTAAGAGCTCAATATGAACCAAAACATCACGACTTGAAGAGAACGAGCAAAGCCTCAAAGTCCAATTTCCATCTCACCCTTTCTTAACCGATTAATTTCCTCATCATCATATACCTACTCAGTTCTATCTTGTACTCTTCCTTTGCCAAAATGCGGTTTTTAATACCGGCCAAGCTGGGCCTTCTGGTGCTCGTCGACATGTATGTCAACAACACGATTCCATGTGCCTCACACCGCGTAGTTTTGGACTTTTTGGCCTTGTACGTCATGAACATCGATATTCAGAATGCCACCAAGACCTCGTCACTCAAAAAGTTCCGCGCCAACCTCGGCAGCTACGACTGCCTCGAAAACAAAGTGAGCCTGATCGCCAGCATCTCCATGTTTGAGAAGTTACTCGCACCACTTCCGGCCAATGTGCCGGGCCGTAGCTTGTGGGACATATTTCTGCTAAGAATCTGGGAGCTCAACTCGTTCGATGATGTCCATATATTTGTAGCAGGGAGTCCGCAGCGCCTAATCCGTCAGTGGAAAGACACCAACCCAATCAAGAATCTAGATGTTGGAGAGTCTTCAGAGACAGAAGCCGAAGATAGAGACGAAGGAGCAGCAACAGATGCAGGTGAAAAGGCCCAGAAATCCCCCCGTAAGCTGCGTCTATCGGCTAACTCTCCGTTCGGGCTCTTCCTACGTGAGTGCCGGCTCGCTATCCAGCGGCAAAACTTCCACCAGACTACCCAGCTATGGCAGGCCTTCATCAAGTATCGTCAGCCAACGGCGGCCTATGTCAAGCAATTACTACCAGGAATGAACAAGTTCACCTTTGACAAAGTATTAGGTGCCGCGGATGCCAACTGGGCGCCAGAGCATCTACGAGCGTTGGCTGGTGTTGTGTACGGCGATATGCTTAATGGAAACCCATTAGAGGGCATTGCAATCAGCACGGTTGATCTCGATGCGCTAATCGAGTTTCAAATCTCACGGTTGGACTCACATGGTTGCCAGTTGCCTATGGAAATTAGACATGTGTTTGAAGACTTACTAAAGGACGCTAAGGTGGTCCCTAGTAAAGCACATTATCTCCGGTGAGCAATAAGAAATGTATGCAAACTGGACAAAAGAGATTCCAAAACTAACACTTCCATCCAGCTTCGTCGAAGCTTGGCAGTCTGACGACTACACCACCGCCTTTGACCAGATCTATCGCTTCTTTGACTGTAGCCCACGCACCAATTCTGATCGCCAGACCTACCAAGTGGCCCTCATGACTCTTGCTAGTATCAATGCTGAGTTTGGCTGTTATGCTGAGGCCTTGACGGCCATGCTAGAGGCAATTGCTACCGCCCGCGAGAACGGCGACCACACCACGCTCAACTCGTGTCTGACCTGGCTAACAAGTTTTAGCTTGAACCACCCGGAACTGGTACGTGACACACCCAATAACACGGCTATGGAAGATCACTATGATACCTTTGCATACATCAAATTCAAGGCAGCCGAATCTGGAGCTCTCGATACGCTTGCCGCGTCGTATCTTGCCGAGGCCAACTACGCCCTGGAACTGGGCCACAGTCTGGCTTCAGTCCACGAGTCCATCACGCGAGCCTTCTTCATCGTAGCCTCTTCTACCAAGTACTACTCACCGCCCATCATCGGCCATAAGACCAACGTTAGCGTCATGGCCTGGGAGCGCATGGGTGTCAGTATCCTGCAAAAGATCGAGAGTGATATCTTCCTGCACTGTGGCATCGTGTGTTCTGATCTGTACCGGATATTCACTGTAACCAACCAGTTGGCATTGGCATATGCAGCGTCAGGCGACTCTAAACGCGGCCTCGGCCTTATCGACCAACTCCATGCCCAATACGGTCACCTAATGCGACCCGGCCAGCTTGAGCATCTATACAAGGCACGAGGCGTCATTTGCTGTCGTGCTGATTTGAAGCGGAATGACCTCGATGGAGCACAGCAATACCTCCATCAGTTGCGTCAGAAGCCGACTGACATGTCACCCATTGTGGAGGAATTCGACTTCATGCAGCTCGAGTATTTATACCGCCGCAACGACATACCCAAGGCACTGGATCTGATTGAGAAGATGAACAAGCATCTTGACGAGATTTCCTTTAAGATTCCATCGCAGGTTAATCTCCTGTTATACAAAGCAAAGCTCTTTAATCTCGCTGACCGCCCGATTCGCGGTTTCACATTGGTTCTGCGTGCCGCAACGCTAGCCCTCAATGCGCGCCTCATGACAAGCCTGTACATGGCTATGGGCCTCCTAGCCAACATTCTTAATCATCTGTCCGAGTTTGAAGCTGCACTGAGCCTCCTGCAAGCCACGATCCCGCGCGCCATCGAGGCCGGCAACTGCTCCGTAACGGCTCAACTATACGGATTTCTCGTGGACACCTTCATGGGGCTCGCCGGCGCCGAACTACCGTCAGAACTCGAAGATGATGAGGCTCTCAAGATGAAAGACCGCTTCCGTACGCCACCGCCACGACAATCACCGCAACTGTCCCGCGCAGTCAAGTCTTTTAACAGCAAAAACATTCAATGCGCTCTATGGGCCGTTGACCGGGCCATCTCCGAGTACGAAAAGACGCAGGGTCGCGTAGAACAGAGTGAGCTACTGGCTAAGAAAGCAACTATATATAAAGCCACGGGCGAGAATAGCTCGGCCGAAGAGGCAGCGGGACGATTTTTGGCCCTGAAGGTGTCGTGACTATCTAGAGATGGACACAGTCCACACACCTTTGAACTAGCATTACGAGGAAGAGAGGGGTGAAGGATTGGTTTTAGAGAGCAGCAGTCTCTTATTATTCCTAAATACATGAATCAATGAACAATTACCATAATAAATTCTAACAATTATACAAAGTCCTGTGCACTTAAAGTCGTCAAGTAACAAACGGACTTGTTCGTTTTTTGCACATCACGTGACGTGGCTTACCTGCGGACTGTCACCGATCTTATACAGCCCATTCAATATTCCATCACCATACCCTTTTTTCCATCTATTTTTCCTATTGGGCGGCATCTCTAATGGCTTATATTCCTTTTTAATTTAAAATAAAGGCAAATTCAAAGGTGTGCTACAAAACATCCAACATGGGCTTTAGAATCACGACTTGGAATGGTAAGAACAGTCTTTCTACCTAATCTATAACGATTTCCTCACTAATACGGTATCTAGTCAACGGAATCAGGTAGTTTTTTTTTTACTTATCCTAAAGAATTAGCCAAGACTAATAAAACGGCGTAGAAATCCATTTGGATACCATCCATGGCGAGACACGCGCACCTATCAGGCCATGTTCGATATCCTCGAGGCTGATATCGTCATTATGCAAGAGTGCAAGATCCAGCGCAAGGACTTGACCGACGAGATGGTGCTAGTTCCTGGGTGGGACGGATATTTTAGTCTTCCAAAGCACAAGAAAGGTACCAGCTGTTTATCTGCATAAATAGCAAAAGCTAGCTCTTCTGACTCTATGAGTAGGTTATTCTGGAGTTGCCATATACACGCGCACTGAGAAATGCGCGCCGATCCGCGCTGAGGAGGGCATCACCGGCACATTATATCCACCCAACTCGAGCACATGCTACCGCGATCTGCCAGCCTCGCAGCAAATCGGTGGCTATCCAACACCCTCGCAGCTATCAAGCTCGTCGATCGATGAAGTCTCATTAGACGCAGAGGGCCGTTGTGTGATTCTCGAATTCCCCGGCTTTGTTCTCTTGGGTATCTATGCGCCGGCAAACCGCGACGAGTCACGTGTTGATTTCCGCGCAGCCTTCTTTCGCGCCCTTGATGCGCGTGTGCGGAACCTCGTCAGTCTCGGAAAGCAGGTCATCGTGACTGGCGACCTGAATGTCAGCCGCGACGAACGTGACTCGTGCGGTATACTTGAAGCTCTCAATAAAGAAGGCATCTCCTTGCAGTCTTGGCTCGCCGAAGACTGCCGTTCCGTTTTCAACCGCCAGCTCTTTGGTGGCCGTACAGTCGACGATGGGCTGCCTGAGGAAGGCCGCGAGACACCCGTTCTTTGGGATCTGTGTCGTGATATGCACCCTGATCGTGAGGCTATGTATACTTGTTGGGATACCCGGCGTAATACACGACCGGCTAATAACGGCAGCCGCATCGACTATGTGCTTTGTAGCGACGGCCTACGCGATTGGGTCATCGAGGCTAACATCCAAGAGGGCCTCATGGGTAGTGATCACTGCCCTGTCTACGCCGTACTATCTGATCAAGTGCCGTGGGCCGGATCACAGACCGTCCTTCTCAACTTAGTCAATCCGCAGACTTTATTCAACGATGGCAAGAGGGTCAAGGCCTGGACTCCAAAAGACGCGTTACCACAGAGTGGAAGATTAATGCCAGAATTCAGTGGACGGCGGAATATCAAGGACATGTTTATGCGAAAAAAGGCGCCACCACCCGAGACTAGAGCGGAAACTACGATTATCTCTACAGCTAAACGACCGGCAGTTTCGCCAGAACCCTCCGCTTCATCACAAACACTTAAAAAGACGAAGACGGTTCCAGAAACTACAAGAAAGAGCAATTTTACGTCTACCTCTTCTGACGCCAAACAAAGCAAGCTCAGCGGATTCTTCCAAGCCAAAAAACAACCAAGTGACGGACCACCACCACCAGAAGCACCATCGTCATCATCAACTACAACAGTAATAAAGAATATAAAGCCAAATCTCGATGACGATAGGAAAGATGATCGTGTCTTCGATCCCATCGAAGCCAAGGAATCCTGGCAGGGCCTACTCGGTAAACGCAAGGCACCCGTCTGCGAGCATAACGAGCCGTGCATTAGCCTCAAGACGAAAAAACCTGGTATGAACTGCGGTCGCTCGTTCTTTATGTGTAGGCGGCCATTAGGGCCATCTGGAGAAAAGGAAAAGGGCACGGAATGGCGCTGTGGAACGTTTATCTGGAGCTCAGAATGGAGCAAACCATAGATAGCACCATCTTTAGGGTTACCAGTATTGAGACAAACCCTGTCTCTACGAAATTTAGCATTTTTTTTGGTCACTAAAATTGCCGCCGCTAACTCAAATTCAGAAGCGCAAACCATAATTTTTACGCCTAGGATTCCAGGCATCGAGAATGAAGATGTCCCCATCGAATGGAAATCATCTGATTTGATGCCATCATCACCAGAAAAGCCGCCTTGTTGACAAAATTTAAAAACAATCAACGACCGAATTCCGATCTCCACTCTACCCAATTCCTTTCTTTGTTTCTTTTCCAACATTCTTTCAAGAATCTTGGGATAGCGAAGAAAAGATAGCCAAAATCATGTTCGCCCAAATTACCCGCGCCGCCCGCTTCTCCGGCGTTCGTTTTGCCAGCACCAGCGCCAAGGCTCCCAATGCCTTTGTTGCTGAGCGCGAGGCTATCAAGCACCACGCTGCCGACACTGCCAGTATGTCAAAGAGGGAGATAGAGTGAGGAGGTGGGGAGGATGAGTTCAATGACATCGAACATACAAACTAACCCTGTACTTTCCATATTTTAGGTCTGTGGCTAAAGATTTCCTTGTATGTGATGTCCAATGCCCCATGATGACCGCCCCGAAGCAATGAGAACGACTAGGAGGAGAACCTGTAACGAAAGAAAAACTTCGAGCTTGCTCGCTGGAAAGCTAGCTGTTGTAGCTCTACGGACGAAATTCCTACTATCATAGTAAAATCAATCTCGAACGAAACATACCGAAACACCGAAGCTTTATCACGCTCGGCTCTCTACGTATATGAGCAATGAATGCCCTTTAAGGGCGTATTGGCGGGCTTCGGAGTTTCTTCCATACCTCCGGCTATGCTGAGCTACTTAGCTCGGTTAGTTCCGGGGGTCCGGAGCTGAGAGATTGTGAATCCAAGAAAGAAAAAGAAAAACACCACAAACAAGCCAATGGATGGTCGATGATTACAAAATCTCTTTGCTGTACAGGGAGCACTTTAGAGCGTCCAAGGTCAACAACGTGACTATTAGATCCTCGCCCGAGCAAAGTTACGTATCAATTGTCAGAAACAACCCACTAACTCATCTCAATCTTCTAGCGGCTGCATTCCCCTGATCGGTGCCGCCGCCTACAACGCCCACCGTCTGTGGACTAGTCACTGGGAGCACTGGAGCCACTTGCCCCCTCTGGAGGAGCGTACTGAGTACCCCTTCCAGAACATTCGCACTAAGAACTACCCTTGGGGCAACGGTGACGAGACCCTGTTGTAAGTAATCTTCTATGTCTTGAAGTCTAGTTGGCGAGTTAACTAACTGGTCATCATCGAACTAGCTGGAACTCCACTGTCAACTACCACAACAAGAACAAGGTCAAATAAACGTATCGTTTGTTAGACCTATATTATACTGTTCCAGACTGTATCAAGTAGCATTAAGACTCTATTGCCAAAGTAGATCTACTATCTACATACATTATTGAGATTGGCTAGTGCATTTTTCATATCTTTAACAGTTTATCAGAACTGTGCTTAACAAGCATTTCGTTTTATTTATATCGCAAATACTTTAGGATCTCCGTTGTTACATATGCATGATGTCACATTAACAACCAAAAAAAAGAAAAATAACTATATAATATTGTAGACCGAAAACAAGCGGGGGGCATAGAAAAGGAAAAGGTACACAACATCCTTATGTAAGGAGAAATACCACTCTCATTGCATGTATGATATAACAGAGTCCGGTATTCCACAGCTGAACAGGGAAATATAAGAATACAGTAAAATATTCAACTATGCGATACTAAAAGTGTTGAAGAAATAGACCAATGCTCATGTATTGCCCCTAGTTAATCCAAAAAAAAAATTGAAAGAAGAACAAAAAAAGACACGCAATTCTATAATTGAAGATTTGGAGAAAACTTACCGAGATCATCGAGCTCATGAGACATCAGCTTGCATATAATATATTTGAATTTGTCAAGTAGCAACATCCAATGTCCTTCCTTGATATTCCCTATCTGTACATATTCAGAGCTAAATGCTGACAGCCAAATATCTAGTCTGACAAAGTAAAAAAGATACAACATGATAGTAGGGAGATAACGATGATCAAGTACATATCGTTTGTAAGTCCGTGTTCAAGTTGTGTCTACAAATCTGTATGTCAACAATTTCATGAAAAGGAGGGAAAAAGAAAAATGAATGACGATAGATAAGATTCACCTAGACCTTCTCGATCTAATATTGTTAGCACATCCATCGTCTTCAGATCTGGAAGTATCATCTGTGCCGCCCCGTTCCTTCGTTTTGCATGAGGATCGGTTTTTTTTTTTCTCCTTCCCAACTGCTCTAGAGCTTATATGTATACATATCACATATCTCAAAAAGATAACATGTCTTGAATTTAATGTGTTGGCACATGATTAGAAAATCGAAGAAAGGAAGGGGGGGTCAAGGCCTAACAGAGCAAAACAAAGCAGCCATACCGTCATCCAAGCCGTATCAAGGAATAAACATAAGAGGCGGAAAAGTCAAAGTCAAGAAAAGAAAATCACAAGATCAGTTTACAACTATGAAGCAAGGAAGGATCTCAATTATGCTCCCCGCCCCGTTTTACAGATATACATATATGATATATGTATATATTGAACGACAGATAACAGGATAAAAGCACAGCTGAAACTATATATCTTCCCGTCAGTACTCTTCGCTAGACTCTGCAACTATAGTATATATACTTGTGAGATATCATCTCTGTGGCTCGTATTCTATCTATCAACTTTATCTTCGTCAACTTGGGAACTCAGTAAACCTACTCTCTTAACATCATGTCAGACAGACTCCGTTCGTACTTTTTGCTCTTCTCTATCGCCTCTTTTTTCAGCCTGATCTGGCTCATGGCCGTCGATATACAACAAGAAATGCTATTTCCTTTCTCGTCCAAGACTATAAGGGAATTGCTCTAGATATGTCATAAAGTCGATGTAGCAACGCTATAGGTTGGTAGGTGGTTGATTTAATGGTTCATGTCGTTCTCGGTTGTTCCTCAAGTTAACATTGACTATCTAGTTCACTCTCAGAAAGGCGAGCAAAGACATATCTTTTGAGACTGGTGGAATTGGACCTTCTTTTTTTATTATTGTCTAATATATATTATAATGTTGTAGTATCGATATCGGATTGATATCAACACTTTACCTTCCACGTTAGTACACTACTAGATCATTGCATGCCCAGCCAACTATGACATGAAGCCCCAGATCCGTTCATGTAGACTTTCAATGTAATCAGAACCTCTCTCTACATCATCTAGCCACTTGTTGATGACATGCGCCAGTCCCTCTGATGCAACATTACTGACAGCGATATCCCAATCACGTTTATGTCTCTGCACCGCATTATCGAAGCCAGCATACCAGTCAGGCACCAACCGCTTGATCTCGCCAACGAACGCGATACGTAGTTGAGTCAGTTCGTATTGCGCCAAGTCATGCCAAAACAGCTCTTCGGGCTCACCAGACTCGCCCTTCTTATACTTCGATTCTTCTGGTTTATGAGACCGCTCGTAGTCGATCAGAAGGGGCGGGATGCAGCTAGCTTTCCAGAGCGGTTGCGTTGATAGGCATTCCCAGTTGACAAGACCAGTAACCTGGCCGCTGTCGGTGACGATGATGTCGTCGAGGGTCAAGTCGCTGAGGAAGAAAACAGTCTCCTGTGGGCTTCGCTCTGGCTCGGGAAACACTCTGAAGATGTGTGGCCGCAGCCGGTCGATAAGGCGCAGTGTGCGCGCCGCATTCTGGACCAACTTTTGTCTCTTCTCCTCTTCATCGACTGCCACCGAAACATGACCGAAGACCACACCCATCGAATACTTATCGAAGATGCGCTGCGCCTCCTCAGCTGCCAGGTCCAGTCGAGCCGCCATCCACGCCGCGTCGTTTGGAAATGGGCCGTGGCTCGTATTGTGGCAGTTCACGCGCTCGCCCCAAAAAAACTCTTTAGCTGTGATAGCCTTGGGGATAGCCTTGGTGGCGCTGTCGATACTACCGATGCCGCCGGCCAAACGGACACGGAACATCTCGGCTGAGTACTTGGCGAGACTGCGCACAACATTGCGCTTAGCTTCTCCATCCATAAACCGCCACCGGGAAGCTAATGGCGCGCCCTTGATGATATTCTCTCGTACGAACCATTCGAAGCCAATAGGGTTCATATTCCACGCCTCAAACGACAGGATCTTGGGAACCGGTGCGCTTGTATGGGCGCGCATCCAGTTGCTCATGGCTACTTCGGATAACGTCTTGGTAGACGGTAGTACCGGCAGTGAGATAGTCACAGCATGGGCGCCGGTAGGCGACGTCGGTGATGTCGCGGTATACGTCTTGTTGAGGGCATTCTCGGATAGCGGCGTTAGGGTTACCGGCCCCCGGATCAGTCCCAGACTAGCAATGCGCTGAGCTGCGACGCTGAGATCGGGCTGCTGTGACCAGACGGGCTGGAGGCCGGTTTCGGTGATGGCCCATTCAAGGCCGTAATAGCGATCGAACGCGGTCATGGCGCAGGCAGTTAAGGGAAACCCAGGTATGAATTCTGTAAGATATGCGATTGCGATTGCCGATGCTATATGATGTAGTGTTTCAAATAGATTGACACAGATGTAGCTTCTATATAGAGAGGTTTGTTTCTTGATATATCAGTAACCACAAAAAGATCAGGCAGACAGTGGCAAATACGTCCAACTGAACAAGATGGCGGGTTGTTTGTTGACACTAATTTAATTTAAAAGTCTAGACAGGGATTTGGTTTGCTAAATGATGTCAGCTTGCACTTGAGTAGTTCGTCTTAAAATGAAAGTGGAAATGCTTAAGCTGCCTACCTACACTAGGGTTACATCAGGGCATCACATAGTTAACTATGTGCTTGTACTTCACTCGCCTCACCTTAAACTTAGTGGCTCTCACTTTGATTAGACGAGTGACAACATAAACTCCATTATTTAGTAATTATTACAGCCAGGAAACAAAACAACAAGCAAGCACCCCCCTTGACCGCAGCCCTCTAGAAAGCACAGAGACAGGATCTTCACTCCCCTCTAAACATGTTAATTTGCAAATATCCTCACTGTAGTGTCCATGCTAGCGGTCGCAATGACACAGCGAATCTGTGAGCTTGAGCCATTCGTGGCGCTATCTGTCTTGCCGTCGCCTCCCGCGCCGGCGCCAGACCCATTTCCGTTCGCAGTAGCTGCGTCCGCCGGCGCCGAAGCCCAGCGCAAGCACGTAATGAACTGTTCGTGGGTGTCGCTCAACACTTTTACACACTTACCCTCCTGGCTCAGATCCCAGCAGCGCAGGGTCTTGTCGTCGGACACAGACAGCAGGTACTTGCCGCCGGGGTGGAAGACGATGGCGCTAATCCAGTTATCGTGACCAGCAAGAGTGCCTAGACATGTACCGCGTGAGTCCCATAGCTTAATAGTCTTGTCGCGTGAACCAGAGGCCATGAACTCAGCAGTGCTAGAAGCCGGTGGTGGCGTCTTGAGCCCAGCCCAAGTAGCCAAATGTGTGTATGAGGCGGGCGGGGCGAGGGCGCAGCACGTAATGACGTTCTCATGACCGGTCAGGGTAAGCGTGTTCTTAGGGTTGGGCGTGGAGACGTCCCACAGGCGCACGGTGCGATCGTTTCCGGTCGACAGGAGGAAGCGGCCGTCGATGGCGGGGAAGACGTCGCGCACCCAGCCGGCATGGCCAAGCAGTGTCTTGACGCAATATCCGGTCGATGTATCCCAGATCCGGAGCGTCTGATCTCCCGATGCACTGACGAGCAGGTTACCGCCAGGGATAAAGCGCACTGTGCTGATGCTGTGGTCGTGACCCTTGAGCGTGCGTGTGTTCTTATAGCCATCGGCAGGATCCCATAGTTTGATGGCCAAGTCAGTACTACACGAAGCCAGCAGTACGTTGCCGCGCGGCCCGCCAAAGTCGACATCACGGACAGCTTGGGTGTGCGCCTTGATAGTGCGCTCCAGCTCGCCAAACTCCCAGTCCCAGATCTTGATAGTGCAGTCCTCCGAGCCCGATGCGAGCGATGAGAAGACTGGGTGGAAGGCTACGCAGTTGACCGTGTCGCGATGCGATTCTAATGAGTGGCGCGGCGGCGATCGCGGCAACCACGACGCAGGGTCCTGGTTACGCTTGGCCATAAAAGCCGGCGAAACGTTGTCGAGCTCGCTCTGCAGCGACGCACTGCGCGTCTCCAGTTCCATGATCTAGACCCGGGCAAGTAGTTAGCCTCTGTCTTGTGCTACCGTATATAACCATACTGGTAGTAGTTTTACGGTCATTGTCTTGTGGGCATTATGTCGTTACCTTTTTCTGCAACCGCACCACACTTGTCCACTTCTTCTCCAGCAGCGTCTCATATTTCTTCGCCGTATCCGCGTCAAATGCCGTGTCGGAGAGGCTCAATTCTTCGCGCAGAGTAGCGGCTGTGTTGGGCAGCCCGTTGGCCGCCAGATACGCGATGATCGACTTGTGCCTACATACAGAGTTAGGGTCGTGGTTAGTCTTATCTTCTCGCTTCAAAGCCTAAACCCCACCGTTCACCGTTCATTGTTTGCTTCGATTCACTCAAGATTCACCACGTACAGCTCTTCGGCCTGCCGGCTTGTCAATATCGGAGCCATGATTGCATGTGCCGCAGCGCGGAAAACGGACGAGGAAGTCGGTCGAAGCTCTAGCGGGCTCGCTTTGTTTGTGTGTCGAGGTCTTTCGCTATCGCCTCTTCTATCGCTCTATATCTTTCGCCTTGGATTCTTGCTATCGCTCTCGTGCTCGTAGAATCTATATCAAGCTCAATGATCGCTGCTTTGCCGCTGTTGCGTTTGTATTTTCGGCGGTTGTTGGATTGGCTCGTGACTGTCACACAGAAAAAAAAGACGGCGGAAGCTTATGAAGCTCCCAAAATTAAAAGTAGAGTATAAAAAGACTATCAAACACGATGGCAATGCTTCAAAATAGGCCTTGTTTAGTATGTTTCTTTTGGCTCTTGGCCGGCTCGTCGATGTTTTTATTTGGCGAATGATCAAATATCAAGAAACGTGGATGGCGAATTTAATTCAGTCAAATCAAATTATAAAAAAAAAAAGAAGTTCCCTGACTTTGATGAAGCTTAATGCCAACACCGGACAGAGCAGAAAACCAGGCAAAAAATCATGAATGCTTTGTTTCTTCGAATTGAATGAATGCATTGAAATCGAATGCGGGTCCTTGTTCCAACTTGTTCCATGTGCTAAAAGACCTAAAAGACGCTGAGAAGGCTGAAACCCACCCACCCAACAGGCCTTAAGCTTTAGGAAGCTTGATCAGCTATCAACTTTAGCTCGTCTAGTTTGGCTCTAAAAGCTCTTTATCTTGACTATGGCAAGTCTACTGCGAATGTATGTCAAAAATGTGTCATTTGGAGATCCTGAAACCGCCATGATATAGCTGGCATCAAAAATGTCTTCTACGCCAGGTTTGTGAGGCTGCACTGCATCTTATGCTTTATCTTAGGGCTTGAATGGGTTTACTCTAACAGCGCCTTATCCAAGGCTCTTTACTATCCCATCTTCCCACGAACCAATCTTCAATATTCTGGCCATCCAAGTTTAGCTAGTCCAGGGGCTTTTGTTGTGCTTGTCTATTTTTTGGCCTGTGATCGGTGGAGATTGACATTTTAATTGATTTAGCCGCTATTTACCCGACTATCTAGGGTTAAGCTTCTGTATGGGACCCTTATTTGCGAAACCTTGAAACACACCGGCTAAACTGCGGAATAACCATGATCTTTCCAATTGGCAATCTGTCTTCCTACAGAGTCGAAACGCTTTGATAGCGCTTCGTCACAGAAAGCCGACCAGTTGTTCTAAAGTCAACCGCATTCCTTATTCTTAGATCTCTGGACTCTCAACCTTTCCTCCCATCCTCTCGCTCATATTTCCATCGACCTTTTTCTCTTTTACTTACCGTTCTTTCGTCTACACTATCATTCAATCTTGCAACTATGTCCGACGCTGTTCAGGAATTCGTTGAGGTTCCCGCCGAGTTTGCTCGTGACGGCATTCAGTTCATGCGTCGCTGCACCAAGCGTTAGTTCCCCTTGTGCCTTTCTTCGCGATTTTGAGAATCTACGTAGTCCACCGTTAGACTTAGTGCGACCTCGCCATCATATGTCATATCTACCATTCTACTGGCTTGCTCATTTGACAATTGCGATTGTTGGATATGACCATATAATGGCGCAGACAGCAGCATCCAGGCCATATACACACTAATCTGTTTAACATTGCGCATAACTAACATGTATATCACTCTATAGCTGATCAGAAGGAGTTCCTCAAGCTATGCAAGGCTGTTGGTTTTGGTTTCCTCGTCATGTACGTACAATACATATCTAGACCACAGGCGCTTAGTCCCTGCTCTTTTGCTCATCCATGACGATCAACTACTTCGGAACGATATGCTAACTATCTCTACAGGGGCGCTGTTGGTTTCCTTGTCAAGCTGAGTATGTCACCTAATCCATGAGGCCTTTACTTGCTCACAGAGAGCTCTTGATCATGTTTCTAACCGATTCTCTCTATAGTTCACATTCCCCTCAACAACATCCTCGTCGGTGGCGCATAAATACCAACAATCGATATTGTCACTATCGACCTTGATTCCGCATCTTTTTTCTTTTCTAGTCTTCATTGCTCGTTTCCCGGCTGATTTTTCATACTTGTTGTCTTCATATTCGGCTTTCTTGCTTTTGTTTCTTGTATACCATGTTCAACTTTCCACGGATGGGAGCTTTTTGGGGAACCTGCATATCTATGTGTGGTATATAAAATCACACTAAAGAAAAATAAAACAACTTATAAATAATTTCAAACTTATAATTGACGCAATGTGAAGAGCCATGTTTTTTTTCCTAAATATCTGCACTCACAGATAAAGTCTCTTGAACCTACCTCTTTTGGAAAATTGATGCGTGGTAGCTTTTAAGTGGGGCTGTCGCTTTCGGAAGCTTAACGTCAGATTAGCGGTTCATACCCTTTGATCAGCATATGAACAAGAACACCGTCTTATATTAATATTCTCAAGATTAATTCTAGGAAGAGACTCTCACTTCATATATATATATATACATGATGGCGTTTAGACTAAGAAGCATGCGTCATCTAGCTATACTTCGGACGGCACTCACAGCTGGCGCGCGGCCTTCTATATCGCCTTCCGTCATTGCCGTCAGCGTTTCATTTGTCATTCATAACACCTTCTCAGTCTTAAACCGGCCGCCGCCAAATTATCCCGGTCATATTCCACTAGCAGCATGGGAGCGAGCGGCTCTGGCCGTATCTTCCGGCATCACTACGTTCTTAGATCCAGCTCACCGCAATGGTAAATACATATAACTATCCATCTTTAAAGAGACCTTGACTTGTAATTATGGCGGTTATTGACCTTTTGACTTCTCAAGATATGCTGTGTGCCTTTGGAGAGACTACTGTCACTCCATACTTTATCTATCGTCTGCGCGATGTCATGCTAGCTGACCCAACCGGCCGTCGCATTCTACGCGAGCGTCCACGGATGACATCTACCTCTCTAGACATCGACCATCTACGGAGTCTCCCGACCAACACAGTTGGTCGCACTTATATCGATTGGCTTGACCGCGAAGGTGTTTCACCTGATACGCGACTTGATGTACGCTTCATCGACGATGAAGAATGTGCGTATGTATTCCAGCGATACCGTGAAAGTCACGATTTCTTGCACACCCTAACGGGACTACCGATTGTGCGCGAAGGTGAAATTGCTCTCAAGGCGTTTGAGTTCTCAAACACACTGATTCCCATGACAGGGCTAAGTGTCTTCAGTTATTTCACCGTCAAGAAGGATCAGCGAAGCCGATTACGTGAAATTTATCTGCCGTGGGCCGTGAAGAATGGATTACGTGCAAACGAAGTCATCAATGTTTATTGGGAGGAATGGTTGGAGAGAGATGTGGATGAGTTGAGGAGGCAGTTGAAGATCGAACCACCACCAGATATGCGTACACTGCGCGCTAAGGCAAAGAAGGAGAAGAAGACAAACAAGCCCCCAGCCAACCTTACCTCTGTAGTTTAAATAGTTGTCGATATCCATGCATTTTTACCTTAATATCATACTGCGTATATAGTTGTATCATTAGTTAGGCTTGTACCATTAGTTAAATTTGTATCATCACAATTATCACTGGCAAAAGCCAAGTCTAATCTACATCCGATTAAGAGGAAAATGTTGAGAAGGAAATGACAAAGGAAAATCAAGAAGGGGGAATAAAGGCATGACTATCAGTAAGGAGCGGCTTTTTCCCTCCTTAAAAGTCCAAATCATCATCTAGATCCCAGCCCTTCCGAGACACCACGATCTTCTCTTCTTCTTGGGCCTCCGACACAGCATTCAGCAATTGCTTTAGCTCAGCCTCTGTGACTTTCTGGCGTAGCTGGCCAGTCTGGGCAAGCGTTAATAGACGGTCTTCGATCTGCGTAGCGCGAGACTCGTTCACCAAGCGAATCCGACCAAGACGATCGGCAGCTTCGGGGTGAAGAATCTGGTTGATCATTGAATGGCGAGCATCGGCCACTATGATCGTCCGAAGGATATGTATTAGTTGTTGTTTCTATTTAGACGTGTTTCTGGGTAGTATTGCGTGTATTGTTTAGGTGTGGGATGCTCGCATACTATCTTGTTGTCTAGCATGGCTGTTAGCTTGAGAATCAACATATATCATGTTTCTGTAGTTGTCATAACGTACTTGCTTTGTTCGGACTTCTGCTTAGAAGCGCCACCAGGGCCACCGCTTTGGGCCTTAAGCTCATTGAGACGAGCAGCGCGAATCTATACATCGCATATACTTATTAGTTAGTCTCTCCCTAAAATTTGGCGATGGGGCACACTTACCGCGGCAAGTTCGGAGTCTTCCATTGTGGTTTAAAATCGGCTTGAAGTAGACAGCGAATATATGATTGGAAAAACCTGATATTTGTTCGTTATCTTCCAGGTTGTCTCAAACACCAAAAGCGATCTTTTTTTGTCCGAGGTGACTATTATGACGTGGGGTAAATTTTGGAAGTGTCTTAGGGTATTATACAGCAAGGGTTTGTATTCATCGTTGAATCATTGAACTGAGGGTCTTGCACAATGTGGCGTATTGTGGCGTCGTACAAACTTGGGATATCAAGAATGGAAGTGACAAATTGACTAAATTTTCATTTAGATGATGGTATTGGTGCTTGAAGTAAGTCCTTTGTATACAATAGGCATAACTATGTCAACTTTTACAAACAAGTAGACAAATGAATCAAGTTTAAAGTGTTGGACAAAATGAATAACCGATGATAGTTAGTTTATGTGTGACGTGAGCGCATCAAGCCCACTTTACACGACGAGCTTTGCGTCTTTGCGTATTCTTGTTTTGGAGTATTTAGTTCTTGGCTTACGTGTGCTAGACGGAAAAAAGCCACATATATAATCCACCGATGATGGATGGTTACATATCGTTGAAATTTGTTGAGAGAAATGACGAACTGGCAAAAAGAAAGGTGGGCGAAAGCCATAAGTCTCCGATACGGGGAATCGAACCCCGGCCTTCTCGGTGAGAGCGAGATATCCTAGCCCCT
>LJZU01000286.1:0-36176 GCA_001513805.1 Davidsoniella virescens | reverse complement strand
GACGAGAGGTGACTCTCTAGAGAAGACTCGGGTGTCATCTCGCTGCAGTGATAGTTAGGGGAAAAAATTAATGTATCTTGTGTTTCAATTCTGTACTTGACGTTGCTATGGTCGTATGTGTTGAATTGATCTTGGTTGCTTACTCGGTTGTTAATGAGATGTCAGGTCTACTTATATATCTAGGTCATTTCTGCGGTGAAAGTTGACGTGCGTCGTATCATCTTAGTGATTTAGGTATACGTGAAATATAATCAAATAAAATCTACGAAAGCTGACGACATATATATATATAGCCAAATCACGATAGGGTTTACGAACAAAGAAGCAAACGAGAAGAAGCTCCTGATATATTATGAAATATAGTATCTGCTTGAGGATTCTGGCTCTTGAGTCAAAGTTTCTACATATACGCTTGGGTGTAACATTGGGAGAGAAAGGAGTAGAGAGACCCGATCTAAATGGACCTGACCATGAGACTAGTATATATAACTATCTGAATGATATAAAAAGAAGTATTGTTACTATGGCTCTACAAAGGGACCAAATTTATTTGCTTCTAGTATCACATGTAGCCAAGTGTGTTTAAAAACTTGACAGGCCGGACATTGATAGCCAACTTGCAAACACTTTTAGGTTTGGGTATCAGCCATGTGTAAACTAGAAATCTATACTATCGTAGGCCTCTAGAACGGGAATGCAGAGCTGGTCAGGGTCACCCTCTGGTGTTCCAAATATCGGAATTGTTGATTTGATTGTTACGTATCAATGAATCACAACACCTAATGACTCTGGGAACTCATTCATGATAGTACCAAGTCCGACTACATTCATATCGGCCGTTTTGAACTCAGCAATGTCATTTAGGCTTCTAAATTCCTACTTCAGAAGAAAATCCGTCTATCTCTTCTGTTTAATATTACTAAAACTATTGTGCTATGATTGGTGTGCACACATCCAGATCAAAACATAGAGGAAAGATTCTAGGTTATGGCGATAGGTATGGCCAACCTCTTGCAGAACTTGGATAGCCATGAATGGAATCGTACCTGTTCAATGTTTTGCATCACTTGGAGCCCTATCCTGTATCTTGGCTTGGCTAGATCGAGATCAATAAGCATAACACTGCATCTGCAGTTTTAGGGTCTGTGATGATGATGTTGTTTGACGAAACGTCCCGGTGGAGAATTTCGCCTGTCATGTAGAGAGACCTGTGAGCTTTGATAGCATCCCGGATTGCCTCGAGTAGCCCACTAACTGCCCGGAAGCTGCTGAGGGATGACCAGCAGGGGAAACAACAAGGCAGTAGTGAACCCGTTTCTCAAGGAACCTCATCAGCAGATTGACTTTGGTTAATTGATGACCGGCCAGGATTGTTGTGTAATTTCTTCATTGACACAGGCATATCGATAGATGCGTGATTAGACAGCTGTTCGTGTTTGATCAGAGGCTAAGGATGATTCTGAGACTGAGTTTTCTGATGGACTAGACGAAGAATGGCTATCATCGTTCACAAACTGGTGCTGTCTTGGGAATTACAGTCCCTCCCATAGCTTGTGAAAGGATATGATTTCACCATGGGTTATCATCCTGTTCACACCCTTAACGCCTCCTTCTTGTGCTAGCTTTCTGCCTCAAGAACCCGGCTTTCTGGTACCCATTAAAACTTGACAACATGTTGATTACTTGTTGTCAAGCATGTGGTTCCTCGAGAAACAATCAAGTTTCGCTTCGAGATCATCCCACTGAGCCAGATACTTGAACCTTGTAGATCAATATAGTGATGTCCATCCACACATTTGAAGAAAGTGTCCAGGCCCATGGCATTATCATCTAGCGTGGCATGTTCGAACCTGATCTATAAAATACCCAAAGCTCCGTTGTTGATCAACAGAGCAAGAAGCCATGAACAGAATCTCGTGTAGGCTGATCACCGAAGATATTTTAAAACATGGCGTGTTAGTTGAAGAAAATTCGCTTTGTATTCTCTTACGACATAAGACTTCTTGTACACCCTAACAACAAGGATTTTCTTATGGCGAACAGTGTTGCCCATAGTTGTAGTTTTCTGGAAGAATATATCCATTTGGCCTTTTCGTCCTTCAAACTGGCTAGATATCATTATAGTATATAACTGGCATATAACTTGTTTGGTGCGAGGGCAAATGATTTTTGTTGTATTGAGCGTAAGCACTCCCAGACGGCCTGATCATTGGTAGTCAAAGGATGTGATGTCCACTTGTCACCATCATGTCCGGACATCACATTTTACAACATCTCCTTATGTTCTTCCTTCCAGATCTCAGGGTTGAATAATTTATCCAAGAAGCCGCCAAAACCACGAAACGTACAATCCTTGACGTCAAAGAATGGCTCCTTCTCAATAGCTCGGCTTGTTTCATGATCAGAAAGTCGACTATAACTAACCTTGGTAGGTGTCTGATGGGATGGATAGGAACGGATAGATGATGGGTTGGTGCTACTGATAATGTCCAAAATTGAAGCCCAGATTTCATTTTCGGGAGCTTCGTTGATGACAAGATGAATAAAGGAGTTGAATTTGTCGAGTTATACAGTACCGTTGGCTACCTCTGCCGATGTCAATGATAATCCTAACCTTGCCTTCTAATAGCGACCCATTCAAACTTGAGAGAACCAAAATCAATGTCGTCTTGTTGAGTCTCATTGGCGTCAAAAAAGTTTAGTAGTTGAGCTCTATACGTAGCAAGGATATCATCGATAAAAACTTTGGTGTCCAGACGTATTCTCATTTCCAATCTCAAAACCTTGTTGAATGGTGGATGACTACCCTACTTTGCTATGAACCAACCCTACGAAACCCTAAATGCACAGGACTAATTTGTGCTACCTCAAAAACAAGATCCAAGCAAACTGTACACAAACGTAATTCAGTTGCATGGACGTAAATACCTATCTAGAGCTCTTTTTATTTACTTTTATTTAGTACAAGTTTAGCAATATTTTTTCTTTTGATTCCTCACCATCAAACAAGCCAATTTTTTAAAAAAAACTGAAATTACTAGGCCTCACCTGTTCATTTCCAAATAATGGCGCCCCTCTTTCTATCATCAACTAGAGCATGTCTACGTCTTCGTCTCATCTCACACACACAAAGACTTATATCAACGAGCTCAGCCACTTGCCAGCCATCCAAGCCCTTTTCTTCATCTTCATCTATCTCAACTCTCCTCTCCCGCCCATCCTGGTCCGTCCGAAACTCTCTATTCTCCGCCAAGCAACCCAACGAAATCATCGTATCACCCACCAAACTCCACCATCTTTTGCGCCTGTCAGCGCTTCCACCACCGGCTTCACCAGAGGAAGAGGCGGATATGTTAACCGTTTTACACTCCCAGTTAGCTTTTGTTCAGGATGTACAGGCTGCTTTTTCCGCACGCTCTTTAGAGCCTTTAAGCGCTATTCGTGATGAGACTAAGGATGCCGTCAAACAGGCGGAAATCGGTTTGAGCCATTTGCAGAATGAGTTGGATCGGGAATATGAACATGGTTATCTGAAGAGAATGCGCCGTCGTAGATTATCGTTGGAACATCAACAACCTGCCAATAAGGCCGAAGACTGGGATAAGCTTGCTATGACTAAAAATAAGGCTGGCAAGTTTTTTGTTGTCCATGGAAACAATGATGCCGTCGAGTAAGCTTCCATTCATAGTCAAATCATTTCGTACTATGGCTTCTTTTTTCTCAATCTTAGTTACATTCATCATTGTAATGTCACTCATGAAGTAATACGTCCCCACTTATGAAGATTTGCTCAAAGAACCTGTGCATGATCTCATTAACAATTGACCTAAAAACAATAACAACATCGGAATGATAGACGACCCTAAAACAAATGCAAGTGCTAATAAAACAAGAAATGGACAGAAAGCTTAGCCCGAAAAAATCTAAAGACAAAGGCAAACATGCTTACCCAGGCTGATAACCACGATACTTGAAAGGCACAGTGAGCCTTTCTTTGTAACCCATACAAGNNCCCACAAAAAAAAGAAAATTTAAAAAAATTCAACTAACAATTCTGACCGTCATCGGTGAACCGAATCTTAAAAGATGAACAATAAAAGACCAAAGAGGCATGTTTCCCAATCCCAATTACCAGCATAAAAGCCCATGTCTCATATACCATCGTGATGTGACCTATAAAAAAAACCTTCCATTCCACCCCACCGCCTAGGCTATCCTATCCATACTATCGCTTACATGTTGTTGATGTCGCCTGTAAACTCAGCGTCTGATAGTCCGTTGTAAACTCAGCGTCTAATAGTCCGTGTGACGAGCCGAGAAAGCGCCTCTGTTTTCCTAAACTTGATTGAGAGGGACCCTTCTAGAGTTCGTGCCAATACAGCCATTGTTGCGGCGGCCACCACCACCACCACCACCTCCGTTCCTACGACGGTTGCGGCTATCTTCACCTGCGCGATCTTCGGTCTCCGTGGTAGAAGATTTTCGCCCCCCACGGTGACGGCCAGATGCTTTGACCCAATGATCAGTCTCCTCTTTCAACTTGTTGGTCGGCTTGGTCCAACCATTCCGCGAAGCAAAAGCAAGACCACTTTTAGTGCTACTTGACGTGTACCTCACACTGAAATGGTTGTCACGACTCGGATCACGGTTGCCATTGTGTCTGCGGTTCGTCCCACCCTCGCCACGGAAAGTGTCATTTCGGCTATTACGACGACCCGAACGCCCTCCCTGTGGGTTTTCCCCATTATTATAGAAACCACCGGTTTTCTTAGTGAACGATGAGCGGGCGCCCATAGAATCATTAGCATTCACTGCGCCTGTAGAGACACTCTTTGCATAGCTCTGATTGCTAACAGTGCTATCGGAACGCTCACGAGGACGTGAGATGAGTTCGCGAGAGGGCCGAGGCGTCGGAGGAAATGACGGGCGTGTGATCGGGTCAGACACCGGAGGTAGAGTTGTGAAAGACGCCGTTGCTTTGATAGCAACGGGAACAGATGCAGTGAATGGCGGAGTTGGGGGTATGTTAGGGAGATGGCTCGAAGATGTCGAGTTCTTGGCCGTACCTCCACAGATGACAGTGGGACGTCTTTCATTTAGGATGGTCGGGCGGATCTCACTGAGGACTGTTGGAGCAAGTGCTTTTGTTACTTTTTGTTCAACTGTACCAGTAACATACTTGCCATCAAGCTCCACCAATTTAATCGCTTCCTTAGCAACGATTTCGTGATCCACATCCTCCCACCCAACGAGCTGCATAACTCTGCCCGTCATGAACTGCCATCTCATATAGCCACAGGGCATATCACCAACATTGCAACTTTCGACACCAGGCGCATCCTTGACTGCAGAGATACCTGCAAGGCCAAATCTGGGGTCCGTGAGGCGATACATGAAAGGCATCATGTAGTCCGAAGGGCAATAAGCATTGATGAGGCGTCCATTGACAACACTCTTCATTGCAACCCAAACATGTGAGGCGGCAGGGGCAGGGACTCCCATCAGTAGGACAGAGTCAATCAAGCCAAACTGACGACGTTCAGCCAGTGCCATTAAGCAGCTATAGATGCTGCGAGCTCCAAGTCCATATCCGATTAAGCTGATCGGGCGGCCACCTTGAACCTTGCGCTGGATAGTATCGGCGAGCACAAGTCCAACCTTGTCGGCACGTACCATACCGACAGTCCATGGATTGTCGATCAGCTTACTCAAACGACACAAGCAGGAAGGCCATTCTTGTTGTGTAAAGGCATCGTGAACTATTTAACAGTCAGCCATGCGCTCCATCATAGATATGTAACATCGGTAATATAACTTACTAGAATGGAGAGAGAAGTATCTTCTTGCATCCTCCCATCCACGACTGTCCGCCACCATCTCCATGCAGCTGCCGAGACTGCGGAGAGAGTTAGTTTCCCAACGAAGGGCGTATACCTCTGCCTGATTGCCTAGACAGGCCCAAGGAGTGCCAACATCATCAGTGATATCTACAAAGGAACCACTGACGCCAATGACCATACGCAGACGGCGGTCGTGAGGATGTAGATCCCGAGTGTCTAGGAGAGGCATGTCCTTGTTGAGCTTTCCATGTAGCGGGATCAAGGCATAGTCCTGAACATCTTTAGAATAGGCATCCATCGTTTTTCCGGTAGCTTTGGCTCCATAGAAAGCGAACAGCGAGCCCATTGCGACACCATTATCGCCGATTTGGCCAAGAAGTTCCACAATCGCACCACTATCAAGGACAGCGCCTTCCATGCAGCGACCCATTGTTGAGTCTTTGATTGGACCAACTAGGAATTCGGTGTCATTGGCTCGGTTGGGACCGGTTTGTCGTCCGCGAGGCATCTCGGCACCTTCGGCAATTCGGCGAGCCATCTCACCTTGGGCGAACTCGAGAGAAATCTTTCCTAAGTTACGCCCCAACCGAACCTCGTCCTCTTGAACACTGCGCATAGACAAGTTTAATGATGCAGCCAGGTGCATCATGAATGTGCGGCCATAGGCGCTATAGTCTTCCAAGGATAGAACAAGCATGAAAACAATGTACTGAAGAAGTCTGCGGCGTTCGATGGGTAGACCCCAAAGGGGAGTTGGTACAGGCTGGAAATGGCGAAGACTAGGATCTGTTTGCGATACCGAAGGTACACGGATCGGGCCTAAGGAGCAGAAAGTTAATAACAGATATAAGATCACGTAAGACATCATGAGGGACAAAAATTACCGGGAGTGGTATGAATGGTGCGAGTACCGACGATGGGGGCTTTAGGCGGGGCTACAATTGGAGCACCCTTACCGCGACCATTACGGGCACCCCGACCTCTAGTTCCACGTCGGCCATTACCAACAGGGCCCTCGCTAAGGGCGGGAGATGGGAGAGCATCATTAGCCTCTAGATCTCTAGCGCGATTAATGAGAGCAGTTTGCCATTTTCCGTAGAAGGCTAACATTTCTCGACGTAGCTCCTTCAGGACTGAGATATCATCTTCATCACTAGCATTGGCACTCAAGATTGTTGAAACGCTACCCGAAAGGCTTGAGGTGCTGTTACGATGGATAGGTTTAGGAGGCAGATTCTCTTTTCGGTACCCTTCAGCCACCGGGCGCTGTTGGGAGGGATGATAAGGCATGTTGGCATCCTCAAACACTCTCATCATTTTGTTAGCCATGACCTCAGTAATAGCAGACAGTAGGTTAGCTAGGTCATCACGCTCACCACCACTGATGATTCCAGTGAGTGAGACAGGACGACGGCCACCGCCAAAGCCACCCCTACCACGGGCCATGCTTAATGATTTGGCTAAGGATGAGGATATGGGACGTAAACTTTGATGGCTCTAGGTAAATACGGAACTATCTTGACGAATCTCAGTTAGTATTGGGACCAGCGAGATGAATAATGTGATTAGTAGCTCACTAGACCAGTATGTTGTAGAAGAGAAGTCGATATCGAAAGGAGAAAAGAGATATCACTTAGGCAAGTCGAATACAAGAATAGTCAAAGAAGATGAAGAATCAAGATGCGAAATGCGAAATGCCTAATGTTTGAGGTGTAATGAAAGAAAGAAGAAGAGATAGAAGAAGAAGAAATGAGGGAAAACAAAAAGAGACTGGAAGAACAAACAAAAGGTTAGAAACGATCTGAAATGTCTGAAAATAGCAGGAAAGCAAAAAGCAGACAAAATAACACAAACAAAGATGGCAGAATTGCAGGGTGACGAGCGGCCAATTGGTGTCAAAGTTCGCTATGGTAGTTACCTTTTTAGATATCCAGATATGATACGTAGTGAGGTTGGTGACTAGTACGGCAACCAGAGTATTTAGAAGCAAGAGCCAAATCAATGATGTCTTTGCGTAGGTCAGGTGATAGATATGTCGCTGTGTCTGTTTCGAGTAGTTACCAACTGATAACAAAAAAACTTCAATATCAACCCTATAATAATGATGTAGACCAGGAGAAAAGGGTGATCTACAAAGAGTGAGGAATAGATGCTCTTCTTATGTACTCGAAAATACAAGAAGAGGAATAGGAAGGCTACCAGTAACTCTGAATCACTAGCAGCAGCTCTCCAAGATCCAGTGATGGAACGAGGTTACCTAGTTCCTCTATTCTTGTTCTGAAGATGTACACGTAGGCTCAAACTAGCTCAACCAAAGGTCATCGCTTGCAACTCTATGAAAGTAGGTTGTTATAACGTCACAGGTGAGGCGAACGTAATCACAGCGTAACGTTTCCACAAGCTGATCAGATTGCTTATTCAGCGATAGCAAGGCTGTCTCTAGATGTAGTGTAGAGATCACAGCGAAGACGGTATAGAAAAAGACACTCGGGTTCTACCGTGATGTCTGATAAGATATAGACGAAACTAAGATAGACAATGATGAGATGAAACTCTGTTACGAACGCTGATGGGAGCTTAGGGATATTGTTCGGTTCATACACGAGCAACTAGTGCAAAAGAGACTTTGAGAATATCACAATGATAGGCGTTATCTCTCAAGTAGTTCCAGAAACTATGAACTTGGCAGCCTCAAACTAGTTGCAGTAGTCAAAGCTATGAGGTGTATCTAACTTGCTTGATGAAGCTTTGCCGGTGACGAGATGGGTCCAAACCGGATAGAAAGTAGGTCGTATTCCAATGTTGGACTAAGAGTGGATAAAAGCAATGTAGATGGGCGAGATTACGGAGAAATGAACAGATGGAAGAAAGTCACTTGAAGCTGCCAATCAATAATGAGATGATAAAGCAAAGGATATATGTTGAAGTGACGTGCTTTAGTGAGGTCAGGGCAGAAGGACGGATAATGAACTTTCTTTTTTCGCAGTAGCAAAGTAGGAGAAAAATAGAGAACGAAAGAACAAAGGGAGAAGCGGGCAGAAGCGGTGTTTAAAGTATTGGGAACACTGAAGCAAAAAACCACGCGCAAAAGCACCAATATGTGTGGGACAAGGAAATCAAAAACGAGTAAAGAAATGAAAAAAAAAGAAGAAGAGAAACAAAAAGAGGTTGTGGCGAGACAAGACACAACGCAGGCACAAGACGTCACTTAAAGGATGATTCGGGTATGAAGCGAGAAAAAAGTGTAGTATAGGTACGGTAGCATAGTTTATGAAGCTAGCGAAAGAGCAGTATCTGTGTTCTGTTTAGACAGTGTAGCTGAATGTAGATGTGGGTTTTCTATCTCTCCATGTCTTGGTGAGTCTCATAGAAGCAAGAGCAAGAGCCAGAGAAGAAGATAGTAGGCGTACGTAGTTCAAGTTGTGCCCGTGGGCCGTTACGCTCTTTCTTTCTGTCTTTCTCTCTCTCTCTCTCTCTCTCTCTCTCTCTCTCTCTCTCTCTCTCTCTCTTTCTTTCTCTTTCTTGGGGCTATCTGTCGCAAAGCAGGCAACACAACACAGCACAACAAAACACGAAAAGCAGATGCGTTTGTCTGTGTGAGTGTGGGCGTACGTATGTGTTCACCATGTGGTACCAAAGTGCAAGAGAATCAATGTTTGCGTGTCTTGTGGCGTCAAACGCAGGATACAGATATTGGCACAAACGAGGCAGCTGAGCAAAGCCAACTATACGGAAGTAGAAGTAGGAGTGGGAAGAAAAACGTGTCTATGTACTAAGCGCTAGGATATAGGGCATGGCACATAAACGGATAGCTGTGGGTGGTCTCCAAAATGTAAGAACAAGAGCCACGGTGATAGCGTGGTACGATACCGAATACGGAAGGGCAAGCCTGTATGCAGCTACGCGGGACGTAGATGGAACAAAGGACAGTGTGAAGAAGAGGATTCAGTAAAGTAGTCGACGGAAGACGCAAATTCTCGGAGGCTGACGGTGCCAAGTCAATAGGTGAGGAAAGAGCTGGTGAGGCGATAAGAAGAGAACAACGTCCAAAGACCAACAAGATATGACCAGACTTTATGGCGATAGCTGGCACTTTAAAAAAACTGGTGAAGAGTAGCTACTGGGGAAGAAGTAGGAATAGATGGCAGCAGTATCAGCGTGTCAATGGCTTAAAAGGTATCAGATCAAAGCTGAGAAGTCTGATATATTTTGCAAGAAAGTCACTGTGCTAGCAAAGCTAGCAATGATCATTCAAGTGGTAGGATAGAAGACACCAGAGCCCATATATTCAGTACTAGGAGTATCTGTCTGAACCGTAGCGTCGATTAAAAACAGCTAGGGCAAGCCAGTCCAGGGCGTTGCTAGACACGTAACTAGCGGATATACTGAGAGATCAGATCAGCAAGCTATTGTCAGGGCCAGAAACAAGACGATCGTGATGGGCGCTGGAGTAGGAATTGTGGTAACAGGAATGGTTGTCCGTAGCACAGACGATGTCAATAGCGGTCCTACTACGACTCTGTTCTACGACGGCTACTTATTTGGGTATATAAGGATATATTGGGCAATGAAATAAGAACCTAGGTCTCACGAAAGTGCCTATTCCTGCCTAGCTTCAAAAAATTAAGCGGAAAGAGATCTAGACAGGCTATAAGTGATGAGCAATGGCAAGTGAATAAGACTCCAGCAATCACGGTGGGTATTGGATTAGAGCAACCAACTGAACGATTACCGAAGGTTATTCGGCGAGTTTCCGTGGCACGACTGACGATGGACAACGACGTAGATAAATAGTGATGCGACTGGGGACGTGGAATTATGTCCGATGCAGGTTCAATGGCCGGAGACAAAAAGAAAACGCGGCGGCGATTTGCTCAACAATTAACCAGCCGGCCTGATATCATGGAGACGGCGTAGTATCTGTCCAACCACAAGGCAATGCACTAACAAGGAAGCAGAGCCTGAAGATAGCTAACAATGGGCTAACAAAGAGCGAAGGAAGAAAAAGCTACAGAACAGGCTCCAGATAAAACAATGTCTAGATGAAGAAGCTATAAAGATATACAATTAGGCATAGAAGCTCGAGTGGCGAATCGGAACAAAAGAACCTACAGACAGCACGTAATTGCACTGTAAGTCTGTGGATAACGACCTGAAGCGTGAAAAGAATAGATGGCCCTGCCTGGTCTTGTTGATGTTTTGATCTGAAAAATAGAGAATAAACAATAACAATAATTAATGGAAACTAGTGATCAAAGGGCACCAGCTCTATACAGTTCATAATAGGCCAGACAGTAGAGAAAGAAAGGGAAGAGAGCCAAAAAAAAAACAAAAAAAAAACAAAAAAAAAACCCCAAAGCCACAGTCCAGTCCAGTCCAAACCAGCCGCCTGATGAGATGCTTATCATGAGAATAGTGGGCATAATGAACAAGCGGAAGAGCTGAGCAGCCAAATCAGTATCAGTAACTGCAGTTATAGTTATGAATGAAAGAAATTATGCGCTGTAGAGTTCCGGTGTCCTGCAGCTAGACTGGATGGGATTGTTGATCGAATACGTGGTGAAATGGTGAGAATGAATAAACTGGTGGCCAATGATAGTAGAGGAATTTCCCAACAAGCCGATGTTTTCTTTTTCCTGTTGTTATGGTTGCTGTCTTTTTTTCCTTCCCTTCGGGCGTTCTTCTTTTTGCCCTTTGGCTGGCCTATTTTTTCGTCACTTATTTTAGTAATTGTTGCCATTGCTGACTATTTGGTATGCCTGCTCGTTTCGCTACTTGTTTGTTGACATGTTTCTATACTGTGCTTTTTCATCAACTACTTTGGCTTCTCTTAATTTTACTGTAAACATAGTATTGTCTATTTTCTATACAATACATAGCTTATCGTCTAACTATTTTATTTGATTTTGCTGTTATATATATTCATTCAATTGCTCAAATCATCATAATCTCATTGCTTATTTTATTGCAGTATTTTCATTTACCGTATTACCCATCTTGCTTCAAACCAACAACAGCAGCCTTCGCTTCTTTCTAGCAACCTTTATTTAGTCTTCCCTTTTTAGCCTTCGGGTGTCCGCCATGGCGTACTTGTGACGACGATATACATATGTTAGTTGCTTTTTTTCCAAGCCAACTCTCCATATTTCCTCCATCCGTGGTCCATCCTCTATTCATCGTCCACCTAATTCGTCGCCTCGCTTTATCCACTGTGCTTATTTGCTGCTCATCAGAGACACCCGCTATGTCTTGATGCTATCAATCGTAAAATAAAACCGGTACAGTACAGTAGTTACATTATGTATTCCCGTTGATGGCGCTTTGGGACGGCTCACAGTTTCGCATACAAAGCGACAGATGGTGAGCCATCCATCGCAAAGCGATTTTAGTCGAAGTCAATGGCGAGTACTCCATGTTTCCTATTTCCATTTTGAAATCAGGTCATCAGATAGCCGGTGTGAGGATAGCATCTGCATATTTAATAGAGCAGTACATGGCTAAGAAGGGATCTTACGCTGTGCAACTTCCACGGCCCATCTTGTGCTTCGCTCATCTGCGCCAGACATTCTAGACGAGAATCACTAGCTGTAGTTGGCCACTATTACAGGACTACCAGACATCGGCACTCCGAATATGAAAACCGTTGATCCCAGAGTTTCTCTTCAGCTCTAAAATCCATCATTTACATCGCCAGCTTGGACCCGATCAATCGCCTGTTGTCAACCAGACAATGTCTCGTCAAAACAGCCTTCTTCCATGCTTTCTTTACTACCTTAAAATATGTATTGCTGTTGGTTTTTTTTTTCTTCTTTTTTTTCGTTTCTCTTTTCAGCGCCAAAGTTCCGCAATCCTTTTATTGAATCACCCTCGCTCCTACTGGTGAATTCCAGTCCGCCCCTCGCTGCCCTTTCTGTTCCACCTTGTGTTCATCTGTTCTAGAATTACCTATAGTAATCGTACTATACCTATCATGGCCGACAACAGGCAATGTCCTCCAACTTCAGGACGAGCTGGACATTTGCTGATCGCCTCGTTGGTTTAATTTGCATTGTATGTACATGTATACAGCGTTACGAAGTGCATAATATTAACGAGCCAACGCCTGCAGGCTCGAACAGGCTCCCTGGCATACATCCCAGTGGGGCCTTCAAACGCCTGCTATTAGTATTCCATGCTTCCATAAAGTTCCCTGGTTCATTTTTCGCCCATGCTATATGGAGTTTATCCATTGTTTGGTGCTACTGTGCTTGCTGTTCAACTGATATCATTACTAGCAGTTTAACTTCACCAACTTTCCATGCAACTCATATACAGAAACACAGGTGGCTGGTTAGTGACATCTACCCGGTTGCCCATATCATTGCCCAACATAGCACGTGTCCTCACATATACACTCGTAACTCTCCTGTCAACTTCTTTCCGCATAAAGATTTACCACATGCACAGCACTGATTTCGAACAGAGAAAGGATGGAAAACATCAACAGAAGTATCCTTTTTAGGGCCTTTACAGACGTTGGCTGCAGATTGCTGATCATATTCCGAAGGACCTGCCGCGGCTGAAGCATTCCTCTTGACATATAATAGGTCAGTCGAGGGTCGGTTGCTAAGAAAACGTCTCAAATCTGCAGCCCGAACGGAGTCAGCTTCTCGCCCATGGGAAGAAAAATGATAGCCTTGCGTTGGCTAATTTTCCCTCTCATATCTCGGTATTTACATATGTATGTTCGTATGTGAGATTTCCAACGTATTGAAATCTACAAAGCTCAAAAAGTATTCTTTTGTGAGCCTTGTCCGCCAGTTACGGCCAAGACCGGCCCTTCGCATGTTTATAAGTTCCACTGTAAGTAAGTGTTGTTACACCATGTCGCCAAGATCCTAGCATCAGTAGGAGTGGCCGCAAGCCCGTGCGTACGTTCAGAACACAAAAGAGCTTGATTGACTATTTGGTCGTTCACGATTCATATAGAAAAGCATAAAAGAAGGAAAAGGAACAAGATGGCTTTGTGAGTTGTCTAACTCCGAGGCTACCGCCAGTCCATTGTGTGTTACTCTGAATTCCTCTTTTCTGCGCCTTTTCTTCTTTATCGTCTTCCCCTACTTTCATTATTTTGGCACATTGCATCTGTACTTCTAATAAATATCACAAACAGCATAATCCACTTTTTTGATACTTTTTTACCTTCCGTTCTCAAATTTTCTGCAGTCTTCCATGCACAAAAATATCGTATCTGCTAGCCGCCTAGCAACACAGGAAAGTCATGGTTTTTGTGTATTTTGACATGCAGAATCCCGGTTCTTGTTTTCCCCCGTTTTGGTGAGTCTAGTCCAAGTAAGGTTATCACAAAGATATGCACTTGAGAAAACACGACAAAGATGGTAGACTGCAGAAGCAAAAGTGCATTTGTTTATGTAAAGTTACGCTACAATCTTTCATATCTGGAAAATCCCCGCTCTTCTAAGCTGATATTTTACAACTATAGCCGACTATGATATATCCTCCCTCCTCCAGTAAGAGTTACAATTCCNNCCCCCCAAAGAAAGAACGATCAGGAAAAGCATACGTACTTTCTATCTGTTTTGTGACATATCCTCCAGGACATGTCGTTAAAATGAAGTTCAAACTAGATCCATTCTTAAAAAAATCCTTTCCTTGTTGTCAAGGCTTCGTCTAAAGACGTTCCGTCCCCCCCCCCCTTGTTCCCTACACTTCTTTTTCCTTTTCTGAACTTCTTTTTTTATGCTTTTTTTATTCTGTTGTTGTAGGCTTTGACTTAAATAGGTTGGTTTTAAACCTATCCCGCATTGATCGCCTCCATTTCGATAGGAAAGATTCTTGGCCTACCTTGATTTGCTTGTCCAAAGAAAAAGTTTGGATCCAAGCTTCTCTGGCAGCTATCTTTTTTTTGGTGCTTATTTGGGGGCAAGAAAAGGATGAGTCCGACAAGGGTTGCTGTACATAAACTCAGCTCAATACTAGGGTTATGGACAGCTTCATGTGACTTTGTTTTTGTGACCCACCATCGAGTTGCCCTTATTCTCCCTGCGCAGCATATGACGTATTTTCACAATTCACTATATACCTTGTAGATAGTTGCTTTGTCAGTGTAGATTGCCTACCGTGATATCACGCTTTAGCTTTGACAAGTGATTATCTTGTAAATTATTTCAAAACAGTACATATAAAAATGAAGACATTATATCTGTATTTCAGATCAGATGAGACGAACAAAACCGAGTAAAAAAAATGGCACGCGACCATGCTGTACTTCTAAAGAAAACCTCGTGTTCTTGTACTTTTCTGACTATAGCAAGTAAAGCGCGTGAAAAAATTAGGCTATGATTTGGATTTAATCCTTACCTGCATCACATTTTCAACCTAATCAACATCATTACAAATATCAAAGTGTATACATCTTAATGAACTTCTCCAAGCCCTCACCTAAATTCATTATACATCTTTATCGTTTCCATACCACCTAGAAATATAAAACAAGCGCTTCATCTCTACGAAAGATTCAAGAAATACCCATTGAAAAATGTCCACTCAAAGACAACTCAACCCGCCATCAACGGCATCCCACGGCTCACGAACGCAAACCATCACTGGAACATCGACGAGGGAAGAACCTGGATCCTCTACATCCGGACAACCTGCCGCAGGTCCCTCATCTTCATCGTCCTTATTCGGACCTGCGTCCACAGCTGCTCCGGCGATTCTTCGTCTTCAGGGCTCGGCGCCACAGGAAGAGCGCTCAGTACAGTGGGCGGATGACGTAGTTGATAATGAGAATCTGAACCGTAAAAAATCAAAGGGTAAGTTTTTCCTTTTACATATCTGTTGTTCTAAATGAACCAAATTCTTAGCTATATATCTGACTTCGGAATTACATTACTGACTGTGCAACATACATCTTGTTTTAGTTTGCTGTATCTACCATCGTCCACGTGGTGTCGATGAGAGCTCATCTGAAAGTTCATCATCAGATTCTTCAGACTCAGATTCAGATTCTGACGCCAATGATGCAGATCGGCCGCGTCGTCCGGTGGGAAGAGGCCATAAACATGGCGATGATCGTGCCCATGGTCATCATGCTGGCGATGACGATAAAGGCAAAGGCAAAGAGAGAAGGCGGAAACCCAACGCGTACGAGAGACAGCCCAAGCCGAGGAATATGAAGCCGGGTGGCCCTGGACCAGGACCGTTGGGCTTGTAGCTGAAGAAACATAACTCTCGTTTTACGATATCTTGTGGAATATAACATCTCATATCACGGCGTTTTCATGGCTTTTTTGAAAACTACATTGACGAGATGATTTTAGACTGCTATGCAATTAAGAACTATGATTATGACCTAACAAAGTAAAATAAAGTGATTGTCTAAGGACGCTCCAAAACAAGAAATATACATAAGAAAGAATAGAAACCACCATTTATAGAGTGACCTAAGATGAAACGACAAATGATAATATAAGCAAACAAAAGAGCTTGATGGTTTCAGCCATGAAATCAAAAGAGCGAAGCCATGCCATGATTAAAGATATACAAAAAGATGTGTAAAGTTGTAAGAAAATACATATTTCAGTTAAGAATATGGAAAACAAGAGACAGACATGTTGTCTTGTTGTTGCATCGGATCTTTGCCCAAGACCATAAGCATTTTGTTTAGATTCAGAAGACAAACGAAAAAAATAAGAAACTCAAGAGATATATGATGTTCCACAGACGTAGACATGCTAGAAGATATTGACAGAAGACTCCATAGTACAGGATATTAGAAGTTGCACAGAATGACGAATGTAAGTGTTGATAATGATAGTAGTAGTAGTAGTAGTAGTAGTAGTAGTAGCGATAGAGTAATCATAGAAGTGTCCAGTAAGTAAGTGCTAGTTGTGAAAAAAAAAAAAAATTGACAGTGATAAGTTTGGTTGTAAGTGCAAAGAAAAATAAATGATAGACGCAAATACATGGTTAAGAAAAATAATAATAGATGAGTTTAGCGCGCAGACTTGTAGAAAGAGAATATGATGAGGACCAGAAAAACATCGCCGCATTAACTCAAGAAGACAAATCAAGTAAAGATGAAAATAATAAAGAGCAAATACTCAAAGTAAAGAAGACGACCCTGCTATATATATATATATTTTTCATCAACAAACTCTGCCCAGACGACTTACTGTTTAGCCAATGACGTGAAGAATACGAAAACTAGAGAGATAATACCTAATGTTGGAAGAAAAAAGGAAGTACTCTTATGATGCTAGACGAAGTCATTCTTACACAAATGGCACTAACATCACACTTTAAGGCGACACTGGAGTCGCCAAGCCTGCCTTCTCTAAATCTGCCGCCGAGATACCTAGCATACTAGGCACCTGCTTGCGCGGCATGCCTTTAGCACGGTTATCTACCCGCGGAGCCCCCTGGTACGTCCGTGGTTGGTTCATCAACGCTGTGTCTAGTTTGGCGGGTATTCTTGAAATCACAGAGTGATAGTCACCAGGGAACTTGGCATGAGATGGCTGTACCGATGCTGTTCGCCAGATATGGTCACCGGTATCACCTAGAAAGTTGGGTATGCGTGCTCCATTACGAGACGCAGGGCCGAGACCAGTTCCAGTTCCCAATGAAGAGATGCCATGTGAGGCGCGTATGACAGATAGCCTTGATAGACCAGTCGAAAGACCAGGACGTCCACGGCCCTTCTTGGCGAGAATTATTTCATCGAACAACCGAATTGTTGGGTCAGCAGCAGGTGTGCGCTCTCTTTCGTGGATGAACTCGTTGAAGGCTATATTTTTACGGTTGGTTGTCAGTATGATGTTATAGCTTTCAATTGAGTTGTTGTTTGAAAATACATACCTTGAGTTCCTCTGAGCATTACCACATACTCTTGCTGCTCAAAGGGCAAACTCTTAATGAATCCATCAAGATCAAACGCATATAGCTGACCATTGTTACGCTGGTCTTTGGCGGGGCGGCCCATATACTTGCGGTAGGTATACAAGAGACTGGCGAAGCAACGTACAAAGGCGGCTCTGATACGATCAGGGTGG
The DNA here is from genome assembly GCA_001513805.1 of Davidsoniella virescens. Taxonomy (NCBI): domain Eukaryota; kingdom Fungi; phylum Ascomycota; class Sordariomycetes; order Microascales; family Ceratocystidaceae; genus Davidsoniella; species Davidsoniella virescens. Next base: position 18,280 of record LJZU01000286.1, on the reverse strand, counting down.
AAAGCATCCGGGCAAACCAAAGATACGAAGCCTAGACAGCGACTATGCGAGAACGATTCACAGCCGGAGCACTTGAAGATACCGTCACCTTCTGAGCGCTCCTCGCAAATAGAGCAAGTGGAGTTGCGGTCGTTGGCAATCCAGTTGAAGCAGTGGCCCTCAACCCACATTGTGGTATCAGTGTTCGTTACCGGGTGAACAAGCATGTTAGGCATGATGGTAGATGCAGCCAAAGTCGACTGCGCATACGTAGAAGGGGCGTACCTACCGCCACCATACGATGAGTGCGAGTCGATAGAGATAGCAGAGACTGATCCACTTGCTGAATGTCCACTGAGGAATGGCATGCTAGGCTTGTGAGCTAAACCTTTCTCGACACCAAATGAGGAACTACGACGACCACGTTCATCGAAATGGCCAGATCTCTTCTCCCGCAGCGTATTGTGAAACGAGTACCCAGAATCAGTGCGGGATACGGGAGTCAAAGGCGCAGCTGGAATACCAGGGAAGCTACCAGAAACCGGCGATACTGATGATGGTGGGCTACCACGGGAAGACTTGCTTGTACCCGGTCGATCGATCTTTGTAGGATCAAGTTTGGCACGACTAAAGGCGTTGAAGATTGGGGGCCGTGGGTCGCTACCATCTGATTCACCAAAGGTTGATGAGTTCTGAGAAACCCATCTACCGAGCGTACCCGGCGCTGGGTTGGGGTTGAAAACATGCTCGCTTTCGGAAGAGAAGGCATCGTAGGGGAAAGTCTCAACACCGTATGGGGGTGGTCCAGTAGTTACACCATAGCGCAGCTTAGCTGGAGCCGCCAGCTGGAGCAATGACATGAGCTTACGGCGGTGTTGGCGAGGCAGGCGAATAGGCTGTGAAGTAGCGTCAATAGTGTCCTTATCCAGATCGACAAGTACATAATCGTCATCGGGTAGTTCAATACGCTCGTATCGCCGCTCAATACCGACGATGTATGGGCATGGTGCTTCCAGCACAGATAGTAGACGCGCAGGAAGGATAGGAATGAACACACTGGCCCACTTGAACGGGTATAAAAGGTTGACTAGAGCATGGCAGGCTAGGTGAAGCATGCTAGTGTGAGAAGAAAGGAAGATGATGCGGCTCTCAGAGAGGGCGTACTCAAAGAGGGCAACAACATTTTCCAGAGACAGACTACGGAATAGACTGTAGATATCAACTGTCCGAGATCCAGGAAGCTCATTTATAGCTTCTTTTCTTGCGTACAAACGGAGTTCTCTGATCACAAGCTCAACTTGGGTCTTGGAGGAAAGAGGACTGACGGCCTCAACACATAGGTTGATAACGTAACGCTCGAGGGGTTGCCAGAGGCCAACCTTTGGGGAACTGGGTGGCACGCGAAGAATTGCTCCGTCGGTCATTGGAACAAGCACAGTCTTCAGCCATTCTTTCCAGAACGACATTCGAGTCACGTCCCGGCCAAGGATACCGTATGCACGAGGGGCCCATAGACCACTTTCGCCGGTGGTAAGACCGTCAATTTTGGATGCTGCGCCATGACGCAATGGGCGGAGCATTTCAGTCATCAGACTGATCTTTTCTTCCACGGCACTAATGTGGTCTTCCAGGCTCTCACGCTCGTCAGTGCCAGAAGCAACTGTAGAGAGCTTAGCCAGAAGCTGTGACAGATGCGTGCGCTCACCAGCTAGTCGCAGACCGAGACTAGCGGCCAGTTCACGCTCTTCGTTCGACATGTGACCTTGACGCCACTTTTCGCACCGATTCTCAATCTGTTCCGCCACCTCAGCACTGAGAGCCGTCCATATGATGACGGTGATACCGTAAATCTTGTTGTTGTCATCACCGGTCATGGTGAATCCGTGCCATGTTGACCTTGGGCGGTCATCTGAGGATACAATTTGGATATCATTGGGAAATGCAAACATTGGCACATAGTCGGGGAATTTTCCTCTGCGAGCAATGGCTTCTGTTGCTTCGCGAGGTGGGTATCTGTCTAGTAGGACAGGCTCGAATCGCTTGCGTAGTGGGTGCATGTCAGGGTCTTCGGCCAATGGCTCTGGTGGCGGAATTACGGAGTTGTACTGGCTTAAGCGCTTCGTGGTTCTAACAGAAGCTAATTTGACGCAAGAGTAATAGTTAGCACAAGATATCGAAGAAAAGTACGATAGCACTTTGGTCTTATCTGGTTACACATGGAATGTCAAAGCAGGTTTGGTAAGGCTTCTGATAGGTAAATGCATGGCATCGTGTTGATAATCTGGTTGATTAGTCGGAATATAATCCATACAAAGAACTTGGCTGCAGGACTATGCATGTAAGCCAGACTAAAAAGCCAAACGCTTCAGCATTTTCCTGGTCAAGCTCTGTATGGTATCTACTCCAAGTGGCTGCCATGTACATTGTTGTGTATGATTGGAAGATAGGCTGGGTATGCCATGAGGGTGTAGGTTATGTGTGTAACCGTTACATACCGGGTCTGCTGGCTCCAGGTTGCTTCCGAGAGCTGTGGATATCTCTAAAGCTCATCTTGCGCCGGATACTACCCTTGATACTACGCAGAGGGCTTCGTCTTCCAGATGCATCGAGCTCGTCGGCCTTGATACGTTCAGCTCTAGGGGTGATCATAGGAGGTCGAGAGTGCAGCTTTGCACCCGCACTAAATGTCAGGTCGTCGAGGAAGACTTCACGCTCGGCGGCAAACTTGACTAGAGCGGAGTCAAAGTCGAAGCCGGGCTCCTCTGTCGGGTCACGAAACAAGCCGGTTCCTATGATACTGTTCGTGGGAGTAGCGCTTGTGCCGTTTTGCGTTTCCTCGAGCGCGCCGGCAAGGTTAGAGGGACGAATTGTTGCGCTACTTCTATTACTCTTGGTGCCGCTTGTTTCAACCTCCTCGAGGGTGTGAATAGAGAAGCGGCCCTCGGACATCTTGGAGTTGCGATTCCATGAGTTTTGTCTAGAGTGTCTCATGGAGTTTCTAAAGCTCGCAGAAGAGGAGTCAACCTCCACGTCTTCCTCGATAGTAGTTTCGACCTGGTAAGGCTCGCTATATGTTATGGACTCTACACCGGCAATCCAGAAGTAGTCGGCAAGGGGGGCCGCGTTCTCCATGGCGGGCAATGTATGTGGAGGAGGTATTTTGAGTGATGTGTAGTTGTTTTTGTATATGTATATATGCGGAGAATACACTACGTCCTAGTAATCGGTGCCGTCGGTATATGTATAATGTATGTCGTGTGAATTTGGCCCTGATAGTAGGGGTATATGTAGATATGGATATGGTTTGGTTTCGTGTGCCTGCAGGACAACAGAGAGAACGATTGGCGGACGAGTAGGTTGTGTGAACATATGTTCGTTATGTGTATGTGAGTAGTTTGTAGGAAAAGTCGACAAGTTCAAGGGTTTGGGCCAGCCAGAGAAGAATATCGATGCCGGAGAGAATGCTCGTAAGCGTAAGAAATGGGTTCGGAAATCGATGTTGTTGGAAGCTGGAAGTTGGAGATCCAGGTACGGCGAAGATGCAAAGACTTCAGGACTCGAGAGCAAAACGATAGTAAGAACAACAGCAAGAAGATCAGGACCCAATTTGATGCTCGAGGTCGGGCTGATAAGGGAGAAAGCAAAAGAAGGTTCAAGACGCAGGAGAGATCTTTTGCACAAGGTAGATAGCGCCTTCCAAAGGGATCGTCTCCAGGTCGGATGGACGAAGACTGCGAGGGCGCAACGCACAAAACAAGGGAGAATTAGAAAGACGAGTGGAAGAGAGGCGCTGGGACTGGTTTTTGTTGCGTTTGCTTTTCGACTTGAGTAGTTGTCAGAGAGCAAAATTAGAGAACAAAAAAAAAAAATACAGCGGTGGTCTTGTTTAGTGGTATATTTCTTCTAGCCCTTAGTAGGCGGCGATAGGGGGTCAATCTAGAGAAAACAGGAGCTCGTGGCTCGTACGTTAGTGGCAGGGCTTAGAGGAAAAGTTGTATGTGCCAGGCTGGGCCAAGAACAAGCTGTTGCTGTCAAAGTCCCTGAAGCTAGTACTCTATCTTTTAGCACTCTGTACTATAGCACTACTACATATTTGTAGTCTTAGCTCCTCAAGTTTGTTTTGTTGGCTAGTGAGCGCGGACTTTGTGTGGACTTGGTGCTAGCTTTTGTTTTGGCTTAGACTAGAAGACTGATGACGATATAGACCATTTTCTAGCGCTTTTCACCTTCCTTCATTTATTCTTCAATCTTCTGAGCCAGACCGAAGTAGTATAGCCTTTATCCTGGTCTTTTCTTTTGCCTTAGTGGAGAAGAATACGAAAGCTCTTTAGACAAGTTTGGTGAGGGAGGGGAGGGGAGGAGACTGTTCATACTCATGTGAAGCCACTTTCAAGTCGGTTTTAGCTGCTGCTAATGTTCGTGCAAACTAAAGCGTGGCTATGGAATAAAGACTATTAGTGTTGGTTGCGTCCGTGTGAACAAGCTGCTAGACTCTAGGAGTTGCTCGGATTTCTGGTGGCATGGGCACTCATTGGTCAAGATAGACAAGACTTGGCTAACGTGCACAGCAATACGACGTCAAAACACCAAGCTGGCAGATAATATCAAGATGCAACCGCAATAAGAGATAAGGGGAAGAGACGCAGGTGTCGATATATCGAAGAAGGCGAGGGCAGTGATGGAAATCTACTGAAGCAGGAAGGAGACGCTTGCAGGCACAACAGGAACAACAAAGGCCGGTTGTCCAGCTAACCAGCAAGCCCTAGCCTAGACCGTCACCTAGAGCCTTTTGGCTAGCCAAAGTCTGAAAAGCTGCAGCGTTATGACTAGGCGAAACCAAGAAATAGACCAGAAGACCAACTCGGCCTCAGTGGCCTTTGATGGCTTAGGGCCTTAGAGATTTGAGAGCCTGGATACAGGGGTTCGGGTTGATAGCAGCAATCAATGATATTGGTTGTATCTGTAGTAGAAGACAGTGTAGTCAGTGTAGCAGTCAGTGCCGCTATTGTTGCTGCAGGAGAGGGGTGAGCTGGACGGGGCAGGGATGGCAGGGCGTGGATTAAGTGGAACCACAAGATATCAACACAAGAAAGAATATATCTGTAGATATTGTACATACATATATAATTCGGGGCCTTGCTACATCAGAGTTCTCACAGCAGCGATATCACGGCTGTCTTGATAGGATGTTGAGATATAGCACTCATCGTCAAGACAAAAGGCAATTTTTAAGTGCTGAGCAGTATGCAAGTGCCCTCCAATTATCTGGCAATTTTTTGTGCCTTTGTGTCTACAAATGCTCGAAGCCCACTAATCGGGTGTTGTTTTTGTTTTGTTTTTTGGTATTATTTTGTGGTACGATAAGCAGCCACCGAATGCAGATGGATTGTAGAGAGCAATTACCCAAAACCACGACACATGAACGGTCACTACAGCCTCGTGGACAGTTTTTGTTTATTTCTTGCATTTTTTTTCACAGTGGCGGCAATAATCTGCAGTAAGCCTTGTGTGTTCTTTGTCTTGTTACCAGTCAAAAGCAGCCATCGCCGTCGTGAACTTTCTCAGAGCATTAACACATGTATGTGCCTTGCCGGTTTATCTACTCTTGTATCTCCACGCTCCCAAGTTTGTGAATTTTTTGTCCCAGGCGCGCTAACCTCGTCCGCACTGCCGCTACAGAACACCCCGCTGTGAGTCTAGAAGACAAAAATCCATCGCTGCGCACTCCGCCACACGAACCCCTGGTTTAGCCAGGTTAATACTAGCACTGGCGTCGTATTTCATTCTCGGTGCACTGTACATGTAATGTGGGATAGGGCCTAATGATACGTACACCTGTAGAATGGTAGAGCTAAAGCGTTGCCATCTCCATTCAAGGGGCCTTTCTATCTCGAAAGGTACGGCAAGGTGCATCAATATTTAGATAGTCATCTTCATCGCTTACACAACAGTGACTCATCTATAGAGCGTCTTCCAAGTTTGTCACTGTAAGTATCTTGTCGTCAAAGAAGCACGCATGTTCATATATATATATATATATCTATATGTATGTAGTATGTACAACTTAGTGAGTGATAGAAAAGCCAGCCATCGCAAACCTTCAATGACACCCGGCCCTGTCAATTTGACCCAATAATAGTGGCTGATAAGCTACGATGGTAATAGCACCAGCAGTACTATTGTAGAGACGGAGAACGCAGGGTCCTGGCGATCTGGGGTGCACGAGGGGTCTTGCAGACCACCCATTCTAACCTCACATACTAATACAGGTGTATGTATACCTTTGTACTCTGGCTACGATAAGAAGTTATTAACCCCAAGCCGAACACTCGAACTTATAGATATGTCAAGTACCACCGGAAAGCTACCGCCTTATATACCCATCAGCGAATCAACAAGATGAGTTGGTTCATGGCTTACTCAGGTACTCTCTGATATAGTCAGATGCAGGAACGGGTTTGTCGAAGCCCGCTATTGCTACATATGTAACCAGCAATAGCAATATTTGAGCTTCAAACGTCCCAATAACAAATGATGAGCCAGTTTAGGTACTAGAAACTAGCCAAGAACCTTACAATATTCCTACCACACGAATGCATTATACCATATAATGCGGACGGAATAGCACCCCTCTAGGTACAGTTATAGCAAGTGCACAGAGTCAAAGGATTGTATTGTGCCAAGTCCACAAAAGATAACCCTTTACAGTTCCATCTTCACAGACTCTGCTTCTGTTGTTGTGTTGCCTCAAAAGCAGGTACTGAACTGGCCATATCGCGAACTATTAATTTTCGATGATTTACAGGACAACCACAACTACAATCACAGCTCTATCATGCCAAATACTGAAGGATTGGCGGCGTCGTGGCTTGGGCTTTCGTTTGTTCAATCACCCACCCAAGATCCGACGTTGTATCTGGAGTCATCGACCCCCTTTCATATCAATCGAGCCGATTTTTACTAACGAAGGAACAACAAGAAAATGTGTCTGTGAATAGTTTGTTGAGCTTTTTCCAAGGCCTAGTGCGGCAAAATTCAAATTCAAATACAAAGCTAACATCATGTAGTCCAGCAACATCAATTTGTGGATCGTTTTCTAGCTCACTCACTGACTCTACATATGTATTAGTAGTAATTGGCTTCGTTGCCACGCCACACCACGACGATATATTTTTTCTTTTTTTTTTCTACGCTTAGTGCACGTGTGTGCTATGGTTATTTCATCCTGTCCGATACTTGAGAGGGCGAGGTCTGGAAATATCTTTCTTTTTTTACCTTTTTTACTGCCTCGATTTTTGTTTCAATGTCCGCCTGGCTCATTAAACGCGGCTATATAGCACACGATTTCACTTCCTAGTTTGAGGCTTAACCCAATCACACGCATGTGACTAGCTGTCAATGTGTATAAGGATGCATGGCTTGACATTGTGAACCTGGGTCGCTGGTATATAAAGAGCGGGAGGTTGGTTTGTTCAATGCCAGCTTTTAGTAATTCTAAGTTGTTGACAACCAATAATTAGCATACAATGCGACATCAAGCATGAGTTCTTCTCTAAATATCAACAACAACAGATGCACGCTTCATCAGTCCGTCCTCGCAAATAGAGCCACAATGCCGCAGGGAACCGCTCAGCTTGTATGTTAGACATCAACGGCGCTAATAAATACGAGCCGCGTGGGTTACAGGTATCATACTGTAGTAAGTAATAGCAATAATATAGCATACCTAGACAGTAATTCATCAAGGCTCTACAAATATACATGTATGATCGAAATGCATATTGTCTTAGAGACCTATATGTATACCAGTACAATTACAGGCCATCTCACTTGCCCAGCTGATCTCGAAACATTGAAAGCTGGTTGTACTATCAGCCAAACAACAAAGCGAACACACGGACGCAGACACCGCAAGCGACCCGGAAGGTCCAAATCGGCCGATAAACAAGTGTCAAAGCACGAGCAACCCGTCTTTGATCACGATAAGAGGATTCGATATGGCCATTCAACGTTTCAAAGTTAGGTTAGAACAGTACGAAGGAAAAACGAAGAAGAAAGAAAAAGTCGAATATCAGATAACAAGATAAATTGTCATCTTATTGACAATACAACCCCCTTGTCAGCTTTCCATTATCTACAACACGTCAAACACACAATATATGTATCTATATCTGTGTAGATCGATTAGCTTATATTCAAGACATTTAACTTCATAGCAAGTAGCTAAGCTGAGCCGGGTCGAATTATACAGATATGTATCATACATGTGCTCTTCTTACGGGCAAGTCAACTTTTGACGCATTTCAAGCACCATATGCGTCCCTCTTCCAATCGCCATTGTCTTCGTCTTCGTTCATAGGGCCCTAGTTCGTGATCATCAAATCCTTGGACATGACCAACCCCTCCGACGGCATGCTTGAATTTCTGGCGTGCAGGTTATCGATGAGGGGGGGGAGGGGGGCTATGGAAACACAATAAAGGATGAAGGGAAAGTCAAGTGGCAAGGTTTAGTTGATCAACTTGATCAACAAGTATCTTCTCTAGCTGTAACGATATACATGTATATTTCCAGCCGCGACTAACCAAGCTAAAGCAAAAATAAAAGTAACCCTAGGTTTTCATATCAAGTAGAATAACAACAAGAATGTTTGGTAGATAAGCTTGATACAATATCGAGATGATGGTCTGTTTATCTCTCTTTCTCTTCGTTTCACTTACTGGCTGTGGAATTAACCTCCTACTAACTGGCATTTCCAGTGCAGATCTCCAAGCCTGTAGATTCCAGCGAAACTACGGTTTAGGTAAAGCGGTTGAGCATCAGTGTCAGTAATATGTAATAGAGACCTTACAAGATCTTTGACATATTGGTACCTGAGAGAAAGCTGTGCTTGTTTATTCCCATTGCCCTCATCCTATTATTCTAGTGCTATGGCCAGTTACGATTTTCTTACTTGCTATATTTTCCTAGTCTTCTCGGCTAGTAAGAGCCTATTGATTAGCGTTAAGGGAGACAAAAGTTAGTACAGGTACTTTGTTTAGGTATATTCATCAGTTTTCTCCACCCAAAAAAAAGATGTCCTGTTGTCTTACATGGGGGTTCTAATAATGAAAGTAAAAATAACTTTCTGATTACTGGGGTCCTATGACTTCGAAGGCAAGCCTCATGAACAGAAAGGGATCTCAACTTCAATGCCCAATTGCTTTTCGATCTTTTCATGATACGATGACGACTATTTCGTCACTTGATCGAGACTATATTTCTAGATAGATAGGATCATGCCTGCTTCTTTGCATCGCGTGGTCTTCTCACAAAAAGCAAACTTTTTTTTCTTAGTAAACTAGCTTCTATCATGTGATGCTACATTCTGATGAGGTTAGACTGATATAGATAGCTTTGTTTACTTGTTGTTGTTGATGTTTTCTTTTCTTCTGGAAATAGCAAGTATAAATAAAACAAACGCCACTTGTAATACAAACGCAGGTTCTTCTTCCAAAATGACTAACTCATACCGCTAGAAACCCGTTTTCATGATATCTTCTTGATATTGTAGCTTTTCTTATTATAACCATAAGATATACATAGTCCATAGCGTTTTAGCTATCAAAAATAAGATCAAGGTTCTACATATGTGTACATACTCAGGCATCTAAAAGAGGTAAAAGAACATCAATTATAAATATAAAATCAGATTGTGATTAATAAGTAATTTTTTTCTTGCAAAAGCTTGATTAGCGTTACCTTGTGTGACAGCACATATAGGGTTAACCAACGTAGGGTTAGTGGGTACAAGTGTATGTAGGTCTTATTTTTATTTTATTTTTTTAATTCTCTTTTATTAAGACGATATAATAGCTCTAATAGCTATATAGCTATATCAATGACATGTTCGTTGAGGTGCTCGTCGATAATACCAAATTTAAATCCCAAAAGGTTGAGTCCCTAGTGGTCTAGCCATGAAAGTGTCAGCAAGACAATAGCCTGTATAGCAAAATTTGAGCATTTGGGAAAAAGGATACGGCTGAATTCATATTTTCAGTTGTCCCCCTTCAAGAATATGCCGCGGTGAAACAAGTCGGTGTGAATGTGACTTGGAATATACAGATATGCGCATATTTTCTGCTCCAATGATACATCGTGAAGTAGTGCTGTAAGTAAGAAAAGATAAACTTGGCATGCTGTATAGTATTGTGCTTTCTACATCATAGCAACTGAGAAACTGATACTGCCATATAATATATATCTCAACAACCGAATGGCCGTTAACCTAAGTATTCAATCATTTACGTCGTGATTGAAGAAGAGACATACAAAAGGAAACAAAGAAAAAATCGTACTACAAAGTATAAATATGGAAGTAACAAGAGAAAACAAAAATAATTCATATAAAGAAATAAAATTAAACTGGACTGCGACCTGCATATTTAAGACAAATAATTTTTGTCTAGTTATTTGTATAATGTTTAGCAGGAACACGGTACGGTAACAACAAAGGAAACATGCATGTTACTATCAGGTACATATACTTATTTGGTATATTGGCTATCAATGTCCAAGTTGAGCACAGTCATAAGGTATGCAATAGTGATTATATTTGTCAGATAACAGTGTCATTATCAAACAAACAATAGAGGAAAAATGACATTGGCGTAAAAAGATTTCGATATAGCAAGTTTTATATACTGGAGTTTATTGTTATACAGATATATCAGATTTGACAATGGTAATAGATTACTACTTTTGGCGAGGAAGAAGTCCTTTTGGGTAACTAGATATATCGATATACCAAGTGCAAAACTATATTTCCTTGACATAAACTGCAGTTATGGAGTCATACGAATAGAGAAATTGGAATAGAAATACGTATGATGAAAGTCAGTGTTATGAAGATACAGTAGAAGCCCCACTTTATTCCAGCTGAACAAATACAAGAGCTTGAATCACGATGAGTTCGTCAAAGGCTTATGAAGCAGGGACAGTTTGATCTGTTGATCTGTCTTCTTGTTTTTCTGAGTCCTATTATCCTTGATCGCATACAGACATGTAGTTTGCGTTGATTGTTATTACCTAGTATATTTGAGACAAAATATAAAAGCATGATAAAAAAATTGCGGAAAAATAAAAGGCGACGTATCGGGAAGCAATGATATATGCACTATAATCTGTTTAGGATCTGATATATTCTGCTCTATACCATATGCTGAAGGCGGATGATACCAGTAACTCTACATGCTTTCTTTTTGCCCCAAATATATTTTTATTGTCCCGTACATAAATGCATAATGATACGCCATAGAGGGATAAAGGATAAATGTATGAGCACATATATATTGAGCTTAGTAAGTAGTATCATTATTCATGTCGATCGTACCTTTTTTCTTTTTTTTAATTCACAATATTATAGAGCTATAGAGTTGTCGACCGTACCTAGTATTATGGAAAAGCGCAAGGGAGACCAGAGACTGTCAAAATTGGCAAGACAGTTACAAGATAAGCCCCTTCTAGCATATATGACGGCTTGTAAAGTAAGAAGTGAGAATGAGAAAGAACAATAAAACGATCATAGTGATCCGGTTTTTTTTTCTTTGGTTCAGACCTGATTCAAGCTTGAGAAGAGGCGTCCAAAGATTCTAAGATCAAATGATAATTTCGAGCTCTGGTATTCACTTTTTGATTTTGGTTCTATAGCTAGGTTGTTGTTTTGTGATTTCGTATTTTAGTATAGCTGATGCATCTCCTATTTCTGACTTCGTATGGTGACATAAAGGGAGACAAGACGAAGATACATGGATATCATATTTGTGATATATACCATACATTTATGAGCTATGATTGCTTAACGTCGTTTTTATTTTCCTAGTCTTGGCGCTCAACAAGCAAGGAATAAGTTATATTTGTACACACTCTTGGTCACCAGATCACCAGAAGAAGTAAGAATACAAAGTCACACATCGGTCCGAGTCTCTGAGTTTCTCTCTTCATCTTTGCTGTCTGAACCATGTGATAGGTTTCACGACGAGGAAAGATAATAGCAAATGCTGAAGAAGATAAGGGAGCGAAAGATAAGTCGATGCTGTGTATTTATTGTGTTCCCTTTTTTCAATTGTTTCGGAAGGAGAAGTAGATAAACGCTCTAGTGCTTGTTTTCAAAGAAACGCATCAAAGGATGTCTTTATTCAATTCATCGGCACTTTAAACGCCGTGTCTCCGTTGGTGAAGTCAAAAGGTAGTCGCTAAGCGAGCGTCTCTTTTGTGGGTTCTTACGGAGGAGGAGCCGACCAATATAGGCGCAGTTCCGGGATCTCGATTAAAGATACGGAAGGGACTACAATGAGCGGTGCAGTTACTTGGTTGGTTGATACGTGGTGGTCTGATCTAGAAATCAAAAATGGGAATTACGTTAAGAAAAGCAAACAAGTCACCTCGGCAAAATGTAGCATGGAGTAGAGAAGAAATTGGAGTAAGATCTCGATCCCCAACAAGCAGCATGATATATAACATCCGATATAACGTCCTCAACTGTCTTTGAATCTTCTCTTTTCTTTTCTGTCACACATATCAGAAGGCTATTTCTCTTCTATATCACCAGTTATGCGCCCGAAACGATGGAAACTTAAGACTCCGGCAGACCCAGCAGCTGAGAAGCTACCGGATATTGTGCGCCATAGTGAAAACCCGACGCCACAGCGGCTTCAGGGTAAAGTCGCGATTATCACAGGTGCGTCCAGTAGAACGGAGGAAAGCCAACAGATAGACGGAGGATCTGAGCTAACAGCGAGTATCCAGGCGCCAACTCACCACAGGGTATCGGTCGCGCCACAGCCCGTCTCTTTGCTGAGAACGGCTGCCACGCTATATACATCTGCGACGTATCTGACTCGCACTTGGCACAACAGCGCGAGGAACTGGGACGTATAATACCAGACGTCGAAGTACACACGCGCAAGTTTGACGCGGCTGACGAAGATGCTATCAAGGATGTGGTAGCCCAGGCACTCAAGAGCTATGGCAGGCTAGATGTATTCTTTGCCAATGCCGGCGTGGTGGCGCCGTACTCAGAGTTTCGCGAGATCGAGGCTACCGATTTTATGGCTAATATGCGCACGAATGCGCTGAGGTGAGTCTACGCACAGTAGAGACGTAGATATTGAGTCCAAGGATACTGATTAAAGATATGCGGTTAGTGTCTTCTTAGCAGCCAAGCATAGCACAGCAGCCATGATGCAGACCTCATGCACCAAGTCCACACCTGGTGGCTCCTTCATTGCTACTGCATCTGTAGCCGGGCTACGCGCCAACGCCGGACCAACACCGTACTCAGCCGCCAAAGCCGCTGTCATTAACATGGTGCAATCGATGGCCTTCCAGCTCTCCGGGTCTGGAGTACGTCTCAACGCCGTCTGCCCCGGGCTTATCGAGACAGGAATGACGGCAGAAATTTTTGACAGGGCACGTAAACGAGGAACTGAAGATCGGCTTGGCCAGTTGAATCCGTTGCGCCGCGGAGGCTTGGCTGACGAGGTAGCACGCGTGGCAGTATTCCTAGCGGGCGACGAGAGCAGTTACGTCAATGGTCAGGCTTGGGCGGTAGACGGCGGCCTAAGCGCTGGTCTACCGTTTATTCGTGGAAAGTTGGCATGAGGAGAAGTAGAAGAATTACTCAGTATCTATCTATTGATAAACAATCAAATCATATACATGCATTTGGAACTCCACAAAACGCCGTGCTATAACCTGGACTCTCCCATCTCACTCCTTCTCTCCGCCTTCTTTAGCCGTCAACCTCCATGGCTGTTCCGTTAGCTGAGGACTCTAGCTGCGAAATCCGCATCAGAATCGTCTCCTCCCAGTTACGTTGGTCAGCCCGCTTCGACTCACTCAGGAAATCCCACTTGGCCTGCATCATCGTATCCGACCGCTGTACCAAGCCCGAGTTCTGGGCCGCCTTTTCGCGGCCATGGCGCACACGTTCTTGAGCCTCGAGAATACGCGTAACAACCTCGCCAATACTGCGAACCCAATCGCCGTCCATCCACGCTGCGTTTCCTTCGATTTTAGTCAAGGCCACGGATAGCGCTTTAGCAGTCGGTGCGCTCCAGCCTTCCCAGTCAGCCTTTTCGGTCAGGTTGGGTAGATCAACACGAGCGCGGATGGCTAATTCAACGGCAAGTCTTCGTACTTTCGACGATGATGTGCCTGTCTGCTCAGATGAGGTCACTAGCGACGCATCACCGCCTGCTGCTAACAGTTTAGCGCCAAGTTCGACGACTAGCACAAAGACAGCCATAACAACGGCGCCCAGGTTATTCAGAACCCACGGATCCTCTGTCCGCTTGCCGCCTGGTGCCGCGATGTAATCTAGTCCTCCAAAAACGCTAGGAGCCATGAAGCGTTGTTCGGCCTTAACACACATGTATCGTGCTACGGGAATCATCCAGCGCGGAAGCCCTCCCGCAGCACCTGCCGACTTCTTACCACCCGCCCCTGTTATGAGCTTCGAAACCGTTCCGGGCTTGTGTGGGATGCGCCCCGTCATAGGCTGTGTCGAGGGCCGTCCGCGTCCGCGTACGCTGTAAGCTGGCGCTGGTGCTACAGAAGGTGCGGCTGAGGGACGCGCCCGGTTTCCGGAGCTTCGTAGAGCTGTTTTGGGTAAAGCATTGTCAAGATGCGTATATAGACGCTTGTAGACACGTGGTGGAATCGGTGGTCGTGGTTCAATAGGTGGAAGATTCAGGGCAATCTTGAGTCTACTAGCAAGTTAGCATACGACTCTCATGATACTATCGATTGGTGGCTGACTGACCGGTCGCAGGCTATATGTGCACAGCAGTATGTACGGGCAATTTCTTCTTCTGCCTTTAACGTACTGGCCCGTTGGCGAGATTGGGCGACAAGAGACCCGGCCAAATCGATGAGTTGTGACGGCAGATTCGGGCCATGGCTCGGCATCAACGACAAAATAGTCTGGTCTATTGATCGGTTCATGTTGGGAAACCCTGGGTAGATCTAACTCTAGTTGTTAGTTGAGAGTATGCCTCCTATCAGTTGTGATTCGATTTAATTTTGCTTCAATTCGTTTGGTCACAAAGAACTTCGTTTTGCTTGGAGGGATTAGATCATGAAGCTAAGACGCGTCTTGACGCGCTGGATTTTGGGGTTGTTTAAGTGGTATAACCCTAAGGAACATAATACATACATACAATTAAAACTATACAATTTTTTTTACAGATACTGGCTCATTATCATGAGTGTCTCTGCTTTTGATTCTAATAATAAGTTAACTGATTCATGACCCTTTGCCTGAGTACTACAGATATTAGATTCACTTTTTGTTTGTAGTCGGGTTGAAAGCTTCATCATCACGTGATGCAAAATATACAAGGGTTTGCCTTCACAAGGGTCTGGGAGCATCATACTAGTTGACCTCTAACTTGTTTTAGAATACGTTGATCAATATGGCGGCCAAAGTTTTGTTTGTGCTTTTCCTTGTTTCCTATTGCGTCTTTATCTAAAATAAAACCTGGCCTTCTTTACAATTCTTCACTACTATCTACGATATACTTGACAAAGTTTCTTTCCTAGCTACAAAGTTGCTCTTTGGCCAACTCTATTATATACCTATCATACTATCTATCTTATCTTATCAATATACATAATAACCTCACTTCTGATCGCATAGCTTCAACCCCAGCCATCCTAGCACCTAGCTCGACTCACCCCTCCCCAGAAACCATGATTCGCTCAGTATTGGTAGCGGCTGCATTTGCCGTCTCGGCTCTAGCTCATGGGAGCCACGAATCATCACAGAAGCCCATTGTACCTGAAGACGCCAACTGGATGACAAAGCACATGGCCGGTAAGTCGCTATCATACAACATCACCAAAATAGCTATAGCTGCATCTTCTGCCTGCTACGAACTGTTTCTCCCAATGTCTTAGACACAACCAAAAACTGACCTTGCGCCTTTGTTTTGCCAGAGGAACACCACATGGACTCTTGGGATGCCGCATCTTTCTTCACATTGCACGACTTCAATAGCGATGGCTTGTGGCAAATCGACGAGCTGCTGCGCCTATACGGTCTAATGGACGAATCCAATGCCGATCTGCCCGATCGTCGCCGCGAGGAGATCGCCTTCCATGTCATGGAGATGCTGGACACGAATCGGGATAACCTTGTGTCGCACGAGGAGTTTGTCGCCTTTCTCGACCGTGGTGCCACGTTGCCTGACATGGGAACTGGCCCTGGTCATCACGGCGATGATGAGTATGAGTACGAGATTCATCATTGGGAGAAGTACCATGACGATAATACGAAGCTGGAGGACTTGACGCACCCTGAGGATATCGAGCATTTCAAGAAGCATGAGCGCTTGGAGATGGAGGAGGAGCGATTGAAGCTGCTACAGCAACAGTCTATAGTGCTGGATAATATCCCATCACTGTTCCTGCGCCAATAGTAAGACGATGGCCATGAAGAGGGGTCTTTTGCATGAGGAGAGGTCATTAATATATACAAAACATATACATAGCGAATTCATTTATCTTCTTATTAGTCTTGTTCTGTCTCTCTCGATGCTTTTCCAACTTGTGATTTGTCATCCACGCCCTCCTGTCTCACAAAGACATCATATACGCAATGCCACACGCCTGGCGCAAACGTCTTGACTTTCATGGTGTACTCTGTATTAGCTAAGCGACCTAATCCTTCCTGGGCTGCCCACGCATTAGCTCTGCGCGTAATCTCCTCGGCTCGTGCTTCGATATTTTCCACGCCGACATTCTCGTGTAGATGGAGCCACACACGTGGACTTGTCTTGGTGATATGAAAGGAGTCTTCCCATGATGGTTCACTGGTGGGTAACAGTCCACCATTGACGTGGAGGATCTCGATAGGATCTTTAGCAGACTCCGTTGATGACGCAAGAAGTTTGCGAATCTCGGCGATGCGGTCCGAGGCGCGCCGGTTGTTTTCAAGAAAGATGATGATTTGCTCACCCCCGAGAATAGCGTCAGCTGTGGAAGTAGAGAGGGAAGAAGAAGAAGAAGAAGAAGAAAGCGAATCGTTGACTATCTTGACTGTCCAGCCGTTTCGAAGAGCACCGCGTCGTAAGCCTTCAACACTCCACGGATTTAGTTCCCAGCCGAACACGCGCATGCCAAGATAGGCATAACTAAAGACAAAATAGCCAATTCCTGCATACATATCCACGGCAGCCTTTCCAACGATATCTTGCGCGGAAAGAAGAGAACGGTGGGAGAGATGGGTGGTAGTCGATGTTTCAGTGTGAGATGGCAGGTCGGCCTGTGATTTCTTGTGAAAATCTAGCAGGCGTGCTTTTTCAACGACATTGCCACGGCTGAACATTGTCCATCTTGGCGCCCATGTCTGCCAGATTCCATTTTGTCGAGTCCAAACCCAAAGGGCATCGTCAAAATCACATTTTGCGCCATCATATGATCCGAAATAGCCGTATAACTCCCGAAGTCCAGTTGGGCTTCTCATGATGTTTTCGCCAACGCCACCATCTGTATCTTCTGGAATATCATCTTTGAGTAATGGAATTCCTGCATTCACCGCTAGGTGTGATAGCTTCATGCCACTACGTTTGGAGAGTTCCTTGATTATTATCTCCCACAGAACATCGCGCTGTTCAGGCCTTAGGAGGCCTAGTAGTGTCCCAGTGTCATATGATAAACTTCCCGAAGGAAATATGACTAGTGGTTCATATGTAAGATACCCCTTTGGCAAACATATCGTTAGATCACAGTCTTCTGGGACTTCTAGCTGGGCTTTCCAGGACTGGATTTGGGAAGTGGGAAAGGTTGCAAAGAAGAGCTGATTTGTGCTTTGACGCCAGTCTCTTATGCCACGGCGGGTCTTTTTAGGAATAGGCTGCGGTATTGGCATTTGATAATTGTCAATGTAAGAAAAAACGAAAAAAATCAAGCATACGTAGTAGCTATGTAAGGGAGATCGAAAAATCACCAAACATCGATAAAACTTTTGGCCATCAAAACTTCTGACGTTACACAGCAGCGAAAAAGGATTGATAGATCAAAAAGGAAATAGCGCGACAACGACAGGATTCGAACCTGTGCGACCGAAGTCATATGATAGCTGAGATGAGCAGAAGAGCTCGTTCGAGTCATACCCTTTAACCACTCAGGCACGTTGCCATACTGATTCGACTGCTATCGTCGACTATATAGACTTCAGCGGCTCGAAATTCCGCCCGCCCCTACCAGAGGGCCAGACAATTAACACGGAGGGGGAGAGCAACTGAGGAGGTTTTTGGTGTG
>LJZU01000283.1:0-96508 GCA_001513805.1 Davidsoniella virescens | reverse complement strand
TGTCCGGTAGCCAACCCGGCGTCGTATGATCTTAGTGATTTAGGTAGACGTAAAATATAATCATCAAATCAAATCAGAGAGCCAACATCCCCACTAAACCTACCAGCTATGTTTCTCACCACAAAGACCTTATAAGAGTCTAGTGAGGCCACATTTTAGTGGTCATAGCCGTAAATAATGGTCTTGACGGATGACTTGGCCGGTGGAAACAAAACAGTCCTCGCGGGTAGAGAACCTGCTGAAACGGCATTTGTCAACATGCAAGGCACTGCCGAGACCAGGAAGTCACTGGACTATAGATAAGCGTCTGAAAACCACATAAGCAGCAAGTCATGTCACAAGGAAGTTGTTCCGCGTTCTCAAGTCTCTAAAATCATTTCAACATCTCAGGCGCCCCGAGTATGCCCTGATACCACTCGAGGCCCCGAGGCTCGGCACCTATCACGGCTAAGATCAAGACATCTTTGCATGTAGTCAACAGATGTAGTTAGATCTGAAGGGGGGGACGCTAGGAGGATGTAAAAGAAGATACTGCAATAGTTATATCAAAAATAAATAACGATGCCGCGCTTACTCCATCGGAAACGACAGTCAATACCGATAGACGGTGAGTCTTTGGGCTAACCAGTCTTAGCTTCAGCTGTTACCAAAAACACCAAGTAGCTAGCCTTGAACCCAGCCACATTCACAGCAGGTAATACTTGGTAAGAGACCGTCTTGTCTGTAATACCAGATCCCGAATAGTTCATTAGCGATACTCATTCAGTGGACGACATTAGCCGACTGCGCTTGTTGTTCGGAACATGCCGTTGTATCACCACAAAGTAAAAGTACACTATATCGAATCAACCCCAACTTTGCACAATGTTGGTGATTCATGTAAGCGAGATACAGTCGAATTGAAAACATAATGTTTCTTTTATCCCTCCTTTTGCAGTATCTCCGCAGATAAAACGTATATTGAAGTTGGATAATGAATATATAGACTTCGGTGGCTGACTCCGTTCAACGTCAACTTCTTCTAGACGAAATCAAAGTTGGTTTTACATTGCCTTGATAGAAAAGATACCACGAACAGTGATCGGATCAATCTGTATTTCTTGGCGTTCAGCAGACATAGTAATCGTGCTTTGTTCAAAGCTTTGTTCGGGTTGTTGACTAACACACCATTTGATGGTTTGATGAGCTATGACATTGACATTCTCATTGTCAACCACTGACTTATCAATCAGGGCGCAGTAATAGAGCAGCTACTATCAATATAGATAGCAATCGCAGTAGTAGAGTAGTAGCAGTGCACAAATTCGGCTGTGGTGTTGCAGTGGCCAACAACAAAAGGCCATGGGAAGGAAGCCGCTGTCTATTACGGACGAATATATAAAACGGTAGCTGCAGCCCCTCATGTGGCTACTTTCCTCGATTTACCATCATCCCCAACATCCAAATTTAAGTTGATCTTTAGAATAAGGATGCCGTGGGAGGAGTACACCAACTGGTAGACATCCTCCGCACCGACATATAAGGGCCTGTGACTCTCCGCAACTCTACAGACCCCCTTTGAACTGTCTCTCTCAAGGAGGACACTGGGCTGGCTGTTAGCTGCCCGAACACACCACGGAGACTTTGTGGAGTACCATTTTGGCCTACACCACACAAACTTCACTGTTTCTTGCTCTTGTGGGAAAAAGTAGGACCTCTACACTTCTTCTTCTGCTGGAAGGGCAAACACATATCCACAGTCTTTCACGAAGACCAATTCATGAAGATATTGACAACACTCTAACCACACAACAATGAGCCCTTGATTTCTGCAAATTTATTAACGAGACAAACTTCTTTGTCGACATATTCCCCTAACCCCCAAGAAGACTAAGAGGGAAAACTTAGCCAGGACAGCGCTGCTCTAACCCACTCTACTCTCCCCAACTGATATCTTTGACTTTTTATATCGTTCTGTTTTGCTCACCTGTTTTTTTTGTTCTCTTTTACTTTTTCAGGGCCTCTATAAAGAGGGTTTTCGAAGGCCGTTAGGGTCTCTTGACGTCTAACGATCCACTATGGACTGGTCCACGTGATCCAGATAACGACGAAAAACGTTCAATAAAATAAATAATCTAAGGATGCCGCGGGAAATATGCCGTCTTAAACTCTACTGATCACTGGCATTCTAGTTATTCTAAGTAGTGTAAGACCTCAATACTAAAGTCTTGCTCATTTTACTTTGCGAAATACCCAGTGAGCTGGCTGGTTATGGCTATCGAGATCCAAAATGCATGAGATACCAACTTTACCCTCCCCCCCCCATACCTGGTCATACATTTGGTAGAAGCCAGCAGGAGTCCGACGAAATTTTAGATTCTCCCAACCTCGAGGAACCCAAGCCCTATCAATTATCTGAGCCCAGAAGAAACCATTATTTCCTAGCCATTGATTTATGGATATTCTTCAAAGCCAACCACCCATTTTCTTGGTCTTGGACATACCAGTGAAATTTGATCAATTGGCCAGGTTTGATATAGTTTTTAATCTCAAGTCCGGCGCCTTCGTGGTCCTAATAGAGATAGGCGCCATTGCCATCATTGAGTTGGAGGGTGTATGTATAATCTTGCCACGGAGTATCATGATTAGAGGTCGGAAGACATGGTGTTGGAGGACATGGCGATCTCGGAGGACATGAGAGACGGTCCAACGTCTATATTTGGAATAGAAATAGGTGTCATAACTAGTTTCTTCATCAAAATGTGATGATATGAAAAAAAACTGGGGGACCCGCGGATTGTATGGCGCGTGCAAGAAAGGCAATTGGAGGGATTGCCATGGTCTTCAATATCAAGATGACTGCTATCAGTAATGCATAGGCAGACCTGACACTCCGCGGATAATTTTCCTGACTAGTCTGGGAGAAGTCGGAGTTATTCCGAGAGGAACTCTGGGAACTATTTTGGCCATAGTTTCTACTTGTACGGTTTTTTTTTTGGGGGGTTTTTTTGGGGGTTTTTTTTCTTGAGAAAAGTGGTGTTCGATCATTTGGACTCGATGGCCTATTGAAGTATGGAGGTGGCGGCTCAGGCCTATCGGCATGCTAGCGACTCATTGGTTTCACAATATGAAGATAGGACAAAAAAGAGGAAGAAGACATAGGCATTTGTGGATCTAGTCAGTTCGATGCGGGGAAAATGAAGCCAGAACTGGTGATGCTTGGCATCTGCACAGGATGCTACTAGGAAGGCTTGAGGAGATGGAAAAGACAACCAGTCCCGGATGTTGCTAAGAGTGTGATGACTGAATATAACAGGAGTTGAATTGGAAGACATGACCATCATTTTATATTGCATGGTTAATGTGCGGGGGCCGGCCTGCCTGGCTGTCTTGACGGTCTGGGTACCAATCAGCCAGCCTATACAGAGTGTATATAGAGCATGGCTTAGAAACTAAGTACACATCTACGATATAAATAAAATTGCACTGAATGAAACCTCTAAACGAACAATCATAGCAGAATACCTTAAAGTAAGGCTAGTAGAGCATTCAGACAGAGCGAGTCATAGCGGTTGCATGAGAAGCTGCCCGTCTAGGCTGTACTCTTTACTACATTATTTGCTATTCGTATATAAAGTAACAGCACGGTCGAAACTTACCGCATTATCGTTTATACATACTATAGCACGCCGGCATTTATGAAGCGCTTGTTTAACCCAACTTCAACGCTAATTCTGATTACTACTAAGGCGACCAAGTGAACAGAAATGTAAGAGCGCATCGACATCCAGGTAAGCAGAATTCACGCCCCACTTCTTCACTTTCTGGGGCTCTTACGCTTTTCAGGATTTTTGCTCAGGGCCGGGCGGCTTTCCGCGTATCCTTGGGAAGTGAAGGTAGGTGCGCAAAACGCTACTAGGAATTTCCAAAGAAGTGATAAGCCGGCTGGCTGGCTTGCGAGGTAGCTGCGCTTTCCGGACAGCAAAACAAAAACCACATATGTATACTACGTTCTAGACTGCTTAGCATAATAATTCCCTCGAGCAACTGCCCGATCTTCTTGACCTCCCCTCATTAATCTGCAGACTGTCTGATTTTCCTTTTTTTTTTGCTCTTTTTTCTTCTTCTGTCCTCTTCGTTAATTACACTATACTCCATCTTTGTCTCCAAAATTTCATCAATACTTCATAATGGCTATGCGCGGGGCTCGCAATTCGATGCGCTTGGTGGCCACTGTCCGGCCAATTGCGCCACTCATCATAGCGTCCAAAATTGCTCCGGTTTCTATGAAGAGCACTGGGTCAACAATCGTCAAGGCTAGAGAATATTCATCGGCTGCTTTCGATAGCCAGCAACAGGTAAGCTAGCTCTTTGTTTCCGCTCTTGCTTTAATAGAGTTCGTCAGTTATAAGGATCCCGGTAATGGCCTAAAAACTAACATGTGCTTATCTTCGCCCTTGACTTAGCTGCTCTCTATGCATCTTGAGAAGACCGACCCAGCTGTCTATGATATCATTGAAAAGGTAAACCATTGAAAATGACGTCTACTTATCTAGTCTAAGAAACTCACAGTATACTACAGGAGAAAACCCGCCAAAAGAACTTCGTCAACCTTATCCCGTCCGAGAACTTCACCTCACAGGCTGTCCTCGATGCTCTTGGCAGTCCCATGCAAAGTCAATCTCCACGCTCACCTGTAATAAACACATGGAACATAATAGCTAACCTTCTTTATTCCGTTTAGACAAGTACTCGGAAGGATATCCCGGTGCGCGCTACTATGGCGGAAATGAATTCATTGATATGTCAGAACGCCTGTGCCAGGAGCGCGCATTAGCTACCTTCAAGTTGAATCCCAAGGAATGGGGAGTCAATGTTCAACGTAAGGGCATCTATAGCATATCGACTTAGTCCGTAGCTAACTAGATTTCTAGCTCTCTCCGGAGCTCCGGCCAACCTTTATGTCTATAGCGCTTTCCTAAACACCCACGATCGCATCATGGGACTCGATCTCCCTCATGGTGGCCATCTGTCCCACGGATACCAAACGCCTAATAAGAAGATTTCTGCTGTCTCGAAATACTTTGAGACTTTCCCCTATCGTCTAAGCGAAGAGACCGGATATATCGACTACGACAAGCTAGAGGAGAATGCTATCCTGTACCGGCCGAAGATCATCGTGGCTGGTGCCAGTGCTTACAGTCGTCTTATCGACTATGCGCGCATGAAAAAGATTGCCGACAAGGTAGGCGCATATCTCATGGCTGACATTGCCCATATTTCCGGCATGCTTGCCGCTGAGGTCATGCCCGGTCCATGGGAGTATGCAGACATCGTCACAACCACTACTCACAAGAGTCTTCGTGGACCTCGTGGTGCCATGATCTTTTTCCGCAAGGGTGTCCGCCGTGAGAACCCCAAGACCAAACAACCCGAGTTATACGACCTTGAGGGCCCCATAAATGCCTCTGTATTCCCCGGCCACCAGGGTGGTCCTCACAACCATACCATCACTGCGCTTTCAGTAGCTCTGAAGCAGGCGCAGTCTCCTGAGTTCCGCACCTACCAGACTCAGGTTCTGGCTAACTCACTAGCCTTCGCCACTCGTCTTGGTGACCCTAAGGAGAAGGGAGGTCTGGGTTACAAGCTAGTCAGCGGTGGTACTGATAACCACTTGGTGCTAGTGGATCTGAAGCCACACGGCATCGACGGCAGCCGTGTCGAGCGTGTGCTTGAGCTTGTCGGTGTTGCTGCCAACAAAAACACTGTCCCTGGTGACAAATCGGCCATGGTTCCCGGTGGTCTTCGTATGGGTACACCAGCCATGACAACCCGTGGATTTACTGAAGCGGACTTTGGCCGCGTTGCTGACATTGTTGACCGGGCTGTCACCATCGCCATCAGACTCAATAAGGAGGCGCGTAAGATCGCGACTGAAAAAGGCGAGAAGCTTCCAGGTAAGCTCAAGTTCTTCATGGACCATATCGGTGACGGCAGCGAGGATCCAGAAATCGCCGTGTTGCGCAGTGAAGTGGCGAGTTGGGTCGGAACTTACCCGTTGCCATGGGATGAGTCAAAGTAAGGGAAGAAAGAAAGAAAATTTAGCCATCCACGACGTTCATATCCGAGGACGTTGTTCACTGCTATCTATCTCTGTTTGCTGTATCTATGAGAGATCGTTTATATGATATCCGTATCTTATTATCTTGTTATTCATAATTATCATCATTACATCTAAATGCAGGCTAAGGGCCCGAAGTCATAACTCCATAATCATCATCTCCTAGAGTTAGTCCAGGAGATAGTTCAAGTGTCCTTGCAAGTTTTATCTTCCGCTTGAGTCGGCCCAGATTTCGATTCTTGTTTCTCCTCACGCGTGTCAGATTTAGATTTAGTGAGGTCTTCTCCCTCCCCCTCTTCTCGTGTATCCTCCTTCTTGGTTTCTTCCTTAGGTACATCATCCTTCCTTTCAACGCAAACTTCTTCACGAGATATGGCGTCCTTCTTGTTTTCTTCCTTGGCGACATCATCCGTCTTTCGGAGAATTATTTCTTTAGTAGACTCGACTTTTCTCTTGTCGTTTTGCTTGACTTCTGTGGTCACATCGTCGACTTTACCATCTGTTTCTAGAACAACTGGCGCTGCTAATGGCAAAAAAGGAGACTCCGTTACTTTCGTCTCACCACTTTCGATACTAGAATGAGGTTCAGGTGTCTTGGGAATCACGCTTTCGAGCTTCATATGCAAAACGTCTGAACCCTCTCCATATTCCTCGTCCCAATCGAATAGAGGATCGTGATTTTCACGTCCAAAGGCTATGAGAACTTGTTCTGTGAGTGCTGCATCATCATGGATGACATCGCCCGCCGTTCGGCGTGTTTTGCCTGTGGCGCCTTGACCCCAAATCTTCGTTTCGTCGGCATTGAGATAAGTGGCAATTTTCCGGAACGTTAACGAGATACGCCCGCCTTCAAATGCTAGCACTGGCCCTTCCTTATCCTTCTCTGCACGTCGGTCTTGTTTGATACTGTGAAGCCATCGTTTGTTGGTATATAGACCCATCCGTAGAAGCGAGTTATGTGGAAGTCCAGCGCGGGCAGTTTGTCGTGGGATCCCGGCATCTTTAGTACTGGTTCCTGGTGCTACGGATGCTTCAGCGGCAGCGGCAACGTTGACTTTGTCGGTACGCTTGGTGCGGAAGATCATGGTGCGTTGAGCACCAAGTGAGAGATTCGCGATGTACGACGTACGCGCTACGTCGAGGGTCTTGTCACTGTGCTCAGAAATGTAGTCGTACCCGTTCCGGTAGTACTGTATCAGTACATGGTTAACGGTATGGCCAAGATGGGCTTCGACAGCGTCTTTGAGTCGTAGCACAGTCGGAGTGAAAGGCCGTAAAGCAGGGGCTTCATCTGCCGGATGACGGTATATGGGCTTGCTTCCATCGGCAGCTATGGCGCCTTGGACAGCGATACGACGGGGTACCTCGCCACTACGATGTGACATGGCTTCCCATTGCACCTCGTCTTTTAGAAGATCAAAGGCGTCGTCGGCAAAGGCCAGGTCGAGAACGTTCGGAATGACAAGAGTGTCACCCTCACAGAGATACTGGGGGTTATTCTCGTCGTCAGAAGTTGCGGCAGGTTTAGACCGAGATTTCTTCAAGGGAAGAATTTTTCGAGTAGAGATGATACTACTACTGGTAGATCCTTTACGGCTAGCGTCCAGTGGACTTCGGACTAGTCCTGTAGACTTTGGAGAGAAGTCCAGAGTATGTCCGGGCAAAGAAGTATCAGTTCTCTTCTTCTTTGGCTGGATCTCCTCGTCAAGAAGCTCTCTCTCGCCAGCACTATGATCATCTGGCTCCATAGATGGCTGGACGAAAGAATTCGGAATCCCAGACGAAGAAAACCGCTGTGTGCGAGAGAACGACGGGAAAGAACGAGATGACTCTCGGCCAATGGATGATGAACGCGAATGGATACTGGCAATCAACTCTTCATCATCTGAAGCGTCATCGTCATCGGCTTCTATAAAGAAACCATCAATAATAGCGCCGGGACGATCCAAGACAGGCGGAGTGCCAGGCTTCGAGGTTGAGCATGTGGAGGCTTTGGTGGGGACTGTAGTGGAAGTCTGTGGCGTCTTTGGTCTTTCAGTGGTAGATTGCTTTGCCTTTGTCTGTACTTCGGAAACTTGAGGTTGAGTTTCCTTATCGGTAGATTCCACTACGTGTTCAGTAGCCTCTGGGAACTCTTTAGATTGAAGCTGAGGCTCCGTCTGGGATTCGGGCTTAGGCTCTGGCTTAGATTCTGGCTTGGGTTTTGGTGCCTTGAATATAACTTCACTATCCGGTATCGCCACTATTGGCTTGGCTTCTGTCGCTTTAGTGTCGTTCTCAGCTTCAGGGATGGCTAAAGCTTGTACGGCAGACTCTGCCACAGATCTTCTCTTGGATCCAGATTTGTGGGTCTTAGCTGGTGATGACTGTATTGACATATCTCGCAAAGAGTCGCTGATCCCTGGAGACATTTCTCTCTGCTTCTCATCCGTTACTGGTGGTGTTGCTGCTGCTGATGAAGATGATTTTGACTTGGAGCTCTTTTTCTTAGACGATGAGCGGCCAACTGGTTTATATACACGTCGTCTGTTTTGTACAAGAGAAGCAGAAGCGTCAAGTCCAGCAATAGCGGAAGAGGTAGAAGGAGATGCCAAGAGAGACTTCAGGCTGGAAGAAATCTCCGGAACTACAGGTGGGGGTTTAGCACGTGAATTTTGAATCAGCTCCTGTGAGTCTATCAACTGGCAAGCATAAATCTCCTCTAGCCTAGAGAAGGCTAAATCACGGCGAGCCTCATCACGCCATCCACAGCAGTCTTTGATAACAGTGACGGTGTTGCCATGTGGTGTCGCATCGATGGCAGTTGCGTATACGCCGATGTTAGCCATAGAGCCACAAAGATAGAGCTCGGTAGCAATGTTCTGGCGTAGCCGACGAACGAGAATTGTGTCCTTGAAGCCCGAGTAGTGACTCTTTGTGATGAGAGTATCGACCGCTTCTTCGAAGATCCCTTTGAGGGCCGTGGGCATCTTGACCGCGTCCGAGTCTGGCTCGACACAAGTCTTCTTGAAATTGTGCGTGAGGAACGCTTCTGGATCTTTGTCGGTAGAGTTCCCGACTGGAGCACCGATGCCTTCGTGAGAGAGAACCAGTGGCTCCGCAGTGGCACTTCGCTTTGCTTTGAACTCGGAGCATACCCAGATAACGTCGCCTATCAAGCGGAAGCGGGAGATCAACAATGCAATACGCAACGTCACGGCGTCGCATTTCTTCACGGGGACAAGTCCCTCGTCCGTCAAAAACTCATTCTGAGCATCGACCACAAGTAGCGTCTTTCGGACTTGGATCCGCGGGAACTTAGACAAGTCGAATCCAGCCGGAAGTGGTAGTGGTTGCGGTGGTGGCACCATGGTTCAGCAGTGTAAAAATTAGGGTTGATAAGGGTTGACGGGTTAGCTTTCACAGTGAAGAGGCTCAACAGCCTTAGTAAGATACAAGAATAGGTATACACAAACAATATTGAACGAAAAGATAGTAAGCAATGATGGACAAATGAGAAAATGGAAAAAAAAAAAAGTCTCGAGTAGAAAGGACGAGTAGAAAGGGGAAGAAAAGCTCCTGCAGACAAACCCAAAAAAATTTAATAGTTTTCGGTTGGTCTTGATGTTGCAGTCGCAATAGTTGTCGATGATATATTGTAGGCCGGATGACGGCCCGGTGCTACCTCTAAATGGAATTTTAACAGGGTATTAGGCCACTAAACCTAGTAAAACAGCGGGAATATGCCCTAAAAATGGATAGCTAGCTGTCACTAGGAAGCAAGCAGACGATCAAAACACGAAACAGGCAACCAAAACAACAAGAACAGGCTGGCCCAAAAAAATCGGGTTTGAGATTACATGCCCTTGATCAATATGCTCGGTCCTTTTTAATTTGACTTTTCTCTTTTTTTCGCCTTTTTGAAGCCATGAATAAATTGTCAGCTGCGGCAGCTATGATGAATCATCTCCTTAGTGTATTCCTGCTAGAAGACAATCAATCCTATTCCATCCATACCCCAAGAAAAAACAAGAAATATGAATATTGAAATGATAATCTATACAAGTTGAGCATCCATTTTGTCTTATCTGTTTGACTTTTGGACTAGCTTCGAAGATGAATGAGGCGGTCAAAGTTAATACCCTCCGCTTAGACAGCTCTGTTTATTTGGCTTTTAGGGCTCATCATCTTTGACCTTCGAGGCAGGGTTACCCCATCTAACTTTATGGGCGCACAAAGCCAAGCCGACATCATAAGTGGATTTGTATCAGCATTGTGTTTTTAGTGTTGAACTTGTCGAACTACTCTACTAGTATACTACGTATATACTCACGATACATGCAATATATATGAATTTGTGTATACACATGTACAACTAAATGTTTCTGCTGAAGCATGAGGACAGAGTTGGATCGAAGGCCATGGAAAAAACCTACCAAGACACTGTTACATTACATGAAAAGTCCCTATCACATCAGCATCTTATTTATGTATATTGCAATATGCCCATGCTGATATCCCCGACTTTCCACTTCTTATTACCCGTTGATTTCTCGTCAAATATGCCAGTCACTCTATCTTCGTCTCTCTGTCCTCTTTGTCTTCCTTGAAGCCCTAACCTTCTTTGATTTGTTTTACCGATTGTCTAGTCGCTGCATGTGAAATCAGATGTGGCTGAGGGGCCGCTGAAATGCGTTGTTCGATTCAGCTGCCTATCCTGCATTGTATTCATATCAATATTGCTTTCCGATGACATCTACCCTAGCTGAATGTTTATCATGTGTATACAGATATATATGATGGAACAGCCGATAAATGCCTTACTACTGTGAATATTGCAACCTCTATCAGTCATAATTCAATTCTTGCTTAGCGATATCAGTACATTTAGGAAACTGAAGATGGATATGGGGCCACGAAAGCTCGCCCCTGATATCATAACCAACATACATACTAACAAATCGACAACCCACATATTCCTACTCGCATTACAACGTGATACAGTATTTGCCGCTAGAGAGCTCCTTTTCTGTGCCTATCTGCAAGTAATACACACATATGCAGCCCAACTTAAAGGGACAGATACTAGTAGCTGTACTGGTTGACCTTTTTAGAAATTAATGACTCAATGTTGAGGTTGTATACATTAGGAAAAAAAAAAGAAGAAAAAGAAAACTCTCCTACATCTTCTTCTTTCTACAAAGCTCTTTCATATCATAGAGTTTGAAGAGCTGGTAGCCTTATTATCTAGCACCATCTTGATGCAAAAGCTGGTGGCGTTCGTGGTGGCTTACTGCTGTTGATTGGTCTTTCGTTTTTGGGGGTTGTAGAGGCCGTTTTGATTGGCCGCGGAATGACAAATCTTAAGTGGGTTGAAATTGCCTCTTGAATTGGTCTGATAAGTTATAAAATTATTTGATAACGCATCCAGCCTCGCTCACTTATTAACTTAACCTGAACCTGCCAACATGTGTTGACTAGAAATAGCTCTGAGTTTACGGGCTAAGCGGCAATCTTCTTGTCACTTGCTGTCTATGCACAAAAAACTCGCGGTTGTGATTGATCGTTTACTTATGTATATTCCTAGGTTCCGCATACCCCTCTCTTCCGTATCATAACGACAGACCTAAATAATAGTCCACCCTCTATCAGCCTCTGAAACACCAGCTTCATAACGCCGGATTGGAGTTGGAGTCTTGCCAATGGTTCTTCCCTTTGGTAATAACCCGGAATGAACAACACTAAGTACGTGTATAGCTACATAATATTGTGGTAATTTGCCCAGATGCATGTTGTTAGGTCTTCTTTTTTGCGGAATATTTTCCTAGTTTGATACTAGATACTAGCAGTAGTTATCTAATTTGCTCATCAATATCCAAGAAATTTACATTTTCATCTCTTCAACGTAAACATCAATTCCAACTTTGACGCAACTTTTCATCGATTAGCACCAACACAAAATATTCCAGCATGAACTACCCTCAATATTTGCCCCCAGGTACGCCAGTTCCACCAATCACTACCAGGCATCAGGGCGATGATGGCGCAGACGCTTTCTTCACACAGCTCACGCAGACTGATCTATACCGCAATAGACCGGGTGTTTATCGTAGGAGAGCATTGATGATGTGCGAACTCATGACTAGCAGTGACAGTCGCTGCTTTTCACTCACCAAAAATGGCCCAAAATTAGAGACGCCATTCAACGGTATACTGCTCGAGCGCCAGTCTCAATTTGTCAAAGTAGATCGTTAAGTTTTGCATACTTCGATGCTGTTATAGTCCATTTATTGCTAACAATATTCTTGATACTCCCATATGTTGTTGTTCCCACCTTTCAGGACTACATCTTTAAGACTCCATTCCACATAGTTGGATAGAATTCTTAGCTTCTGAACCATTAGTAGGGTGCTGTGTTTTCTCTGGTATAGGTTATGCAATTCAGGAAGTCCACCTTGTTCTCCGCCAAAAGAAATAGTTGATACAGAAGAAATCAGAGGTTCATGTTCTATGGAGGATATTATATTCCTATCCGACATTGACCGGAATCTAGATAACATTGTACAATCCCGAATGACATATATCATGTTTTTGACAAGGAGATTTCGCAATTGCTCCAAAGCTTTGCATATATACCAGTTCTTCAAGCCTTCTTGTAACCAAAAAGATGGACAAAAACTTGGTTACCAGGCTGCTGAACTTTGTGAGTCATACGACTGTACATAAGTCATATGCACAGATGTAATGATCACATTTCTGTTTGCCCACTTTGTCTGGACTATCATTCTGATCAGGGGCTTTCTCATTGCTAGGAAAGACAGATACAGTGACATGTATTAAGTTGGAACCAATTCCCAAGTACCTCTCCTTGCCTGCAAGCAGACCGAAAGGGGTAATAATCCATCATTGAGCATGGATATTGCCTCAAGTGACGATGATGTACAGTGTGAACAGTATGAAGTTTTTGTTTTTTTCTTCCTTCCTAATGGTGTGTATGCTGACCTCCAGCTTATGTGTAGATGTGCCTTTTTCTTCCTTTCTACATCCAACTCTCACCAGCACCAGTACGACTCTCGTTAGGCTGCCCAGAACATCTGCCGGACTCCAACTTGGCAGTTGTATTCATGGATATCGCATTGCTCCAGTTGCTCTTTAATGCTCAAGAAGGTCCATAGCGGACGCATACCGGCACCACGGGCGACTTGACATTCATCACTCCATTTAAACCACATCCGAATAATATTTCGATATCGTAGGGCTTATTTAAGTCGGCGCAGTGTGTGATGTTCCCTCAGCAGAGGCCTTTCTAGTTGCTTCCATTTCTTCTTTCCAAGAGATATGAGTAATCTCTGGAGAGCACGAAGTGTGCAGGCATGGTCAATGGAATCTAAAAGCTCTCGGTTCGTGATTTTCGGGTTTTGTTCGATCAAATCGTACAATTGCTCTCGTTGTTCGGTTGTCATCTGCACCAGATCGTGGACGGCTACAATTATCCTGGCGCTTACTGTCTCCGGTAGATCGTCGTTTTGGTGGTGTTGATGGTGTTGAAGTTGATATGAGGGTAACATTCATGAATCCTTTGAATGTGTAACCTTGACTGCGAAGCTCGTAAAGTCGAGAACGTAATTGGGACGAAAGCTCCTTGCCGCTACCCATTGCGATGATACTGGTGATAGTTGGGTGGTGTTGCGTAGAAAGAAGGAAGAGGCACATACATATAACCTGGAGGTCAGCATATACACCATTAGGAAGGAAGAAAGATGCAAAACTCCATACTGTTCACACTGTACATCATCATCACTTGAAGCAATATCCATGCTCAATAATGAGTTGTTACCCTCTTTGGCCTGCTTGCAGGCAAGGAGAGGTACTTGTAAATTGGTTTAAGCTTTCGTCATGTCACTATATGAGGCAGCTGCTGGCTAACAGGAGCTATTACTTAAAACTATATCTTCAAGAGGAAATTTCATCGTACCTCAAAAAAAAAACCCTCAGGGTTTCAGTTATCTTTTACTGCTCACGTTTTAGTGTTGTTTGTGGTTATTATTTCTCGTTCCCCTGTGTAACCCCAGACCCTAGCTATATGATTAATAATTGTCGCGCGTCATAACGCGAGGCTGAGAGTGACAGCACTAACTAGTCGCCAAAACACTAGAAACTACATGGCAAGGCTGTCAAGTGTCTTGTCGCAAAACTATGTACATAGCTAACCTAGAATTTACAACTACTCATTGATTTACCCCCACCACGTTACCAGTTTATTGTTAACGTTAATTTTTTGACCCTCATAAAACATCGACAATCACGACCTTTTCATATCTACAACCAATCTAAGCATGGCCTCCGAGGACACACCAATGGTCAATGCCATATCCGAAAAATCACCTGACGCGCCAGAAATGCCATCAACACATTCCGAAAGCTCTCATACAGAATCGCAACACTCGGCACAGTTACAGTCTCAAGCACAAATAGTATCGAGCCAATCTGTTGCTGCATTTGCGAATAAAGGTCTTCAGCGTGCGATCGCACTTGCACTAAAGCAAATAGGCTTTGACAGCGCAACACCACAAGCACTAGACAGTTTTGCGCAACATGCAGAGACTTGTATGTTTTTTTCCTAGTATATAACTAAATATGTTCATTGACATGTATACTGACTCTCTACTATGCTGTAGATCTACAATCTCTCATAGGTGATATCCATACATTCTCATTGGGAGCACGTCGCAATGTGCCAACTGCTCAAGATTTCCAACTTGCCCTTCAAAGACGCAACACCCGAATCGACTCATTGAACTCACATCGGAAACACCCTATCCCGCTGCGACTGACGAAAACGAAATTGGAGGTTGCGCCAGTAGAACCCAACCCAGTGCTCTTATCTCTACCAATTCTCCATCTAGACCTTAAAGGGACCGCCGAAAGGATATCCATGGAGTACATACCTGCACATTTCCCAGATTTTCCCAGTATACACACATTCAAGTACACTCCTCGGATAGAAAAGAACGAGAGAGATCCACAAAAGATCCGAGCTGCTGCTGCTCTAGCTGCGAAACAGGGCGAAGATGCACTCCGCGGTCTTGTTCGAGCTGCCAAAGTGCGGAAACAGAAGGAAGTGCGGTCTATTGTGCAACGAGAGCCACATGGACGAGAACGTTACCGACTCTGGGAGGCTGCCATGCAGAAGCTTCTTTCGGACAAGACAAACGGACCTGTTAATGTAGGGCGCGCGCGGTTATCAGATCAAGAAGTGGCGGATTCCAGCATGATAGTAAACTCGAATGCGCCATTCTTGCGTCGAGAACTACCACGAACAGGTGCTGGAAAACGATCCCTTCCCCGAACGACAGTTGAGCTACAAGGACCGTGAACGAGAGCTGTTGTATTGGAAAAAGTCTTGAATTGGTAGAGCAGAATACAGAACATTATTGTGTCATTGTAATAACAAGCACACGGTAAGTAGGCGAAGGATGGGTACAGGTCAGGCATAATATCATGTAGGAATAGCGCTTAGAGCTGTTGATTTTAACTATTACCATAATATAATTTCATTATTAGCGCCTTATAAGCTTTTTTGAGAAACACTTTAATATGCGTTGGATGATAGTAATCAATATGTACTTGTGGTTAGACACTAAGCTGTACTAGGTGCACTTTCTAAAGCAACTAGTTGCAATATAACCTATAGTCACCGATGCCTCACCAAAACCATAGTGGGCACTTACCAACATCCTAAACACTCCCAGTGCCCTAAAGCCCACAAAACCAAAACTTTGTTGATGGCTCCACAAGTTTTTTTTCAATGTAGCCAAAAAAAAAAATCTGTTAGGCGATAGAGGATTGACGTAAAAGTGGAGATTGACGAGTGTCTAGAGCCCATTACATATCCAGAAAAATTCTCAACTTTCTCCATGAAAACAATTTCCAGTCTGTTAACTAATTCGCATACCTTGGAACACCGACAAAATGGGTACGTTTTGTTATTTCTCATGATACTTTTATGAAAGAGCTTTCTCAGCCTCTGTGTGCGAGTGGATTAGACTCTGATGAGCAGTTTATTTTGCAATTTGTATCTCGTGGTTCTTTTCCTGTCGTTTCTTGTGATCTACTCGGCTTCACTTGTCTGCTCTGAAATATTGGGTACAAAGTGGCGGGTTTTGACATACTTGAATCGATGGTCAATCTCTCGATGCTCATTGTTAGATGCTCTGAAGGGCTTTTTCTGCGAACTCGTGGTTTCACTCTGCTTTACTTCGCTTGAACGCAATCGAAACGATACTGTCTCGTCTCGATCTCTCAAACTCTCTTGACAAATACTGTGTTTGGTTGTTTATTAGACCTGAAAATGGCATCACAACCAATACTCAGATATAGTCATTTATGAGAAATGGAGAGACCCATTGAAAGAGACATACCGGTATCGCTTATTTCGATTTTGCTAGTAGAACTGTTTGCTATGTGGCCATGCCTTGAGCATACCCTGAACACTCTTTGGCTGACGAATTTTTCTTTTTAGCTATCGATTTGAAGCACCACCACGTCAAGGGCACTCACCGCACCGCCCCCAAGAGCGACAATGTGTACCTGAAGCTGCTCGTCAAGCTGTACCGCTTCCTGGCCCGTAAGTATCATATCTCACCTCGACATCATATCAAGAGGAAACAACACACTAACCAAGTCCACCTCGCCAGGCCGCACTGACTCTGCCTTCAACAAGGTCATTCTGCGCCGCCTGTTTATGTCGCGCACCAACCGTCCTCCCGTCTCGCTGTCCCGCGTTGCCGCCAACATCAAGGAGGATGACAAGCGCACCGTTGTCATTGTCGGTACCGTCACTGACGACAACCGTCTGCTGACTGTCCCCAAGGTCACCATTGCTGCTCTGCGCTTCACAGCCACCGCCCGTGCTCGCCTCATCGCTGCCGGCGGTCAGGCCATCACCCTGGACCAGCTTGCTCTGAAGACCCCCACCGGTAGCAACACTCTGCTGCTGCGCGGCCCCAAGAACGCCCGTGAGGCCTTCAAGCACTTCGGCTTCGGCCCCCACAAGCACAAGAAGCCTTACGTCGAGTCCAAGGGCCGCAAGTTCGAGCGTGCCCGTGGTCGCAGACGGTCTCGCGGTTTCAAGGTGTAAATGCTGCATATTTTACTATATGCAGTATTTTCGTACCTTGTGTTTTCGAATGGTTGGTCTCATGCTGGGCCTACTTCCCAATTGCATGTGTACGGAACACTTTGGGTATTACCAAAAGAAAAAATTCAAAATACAAATATCACAAATCAAAAAAAGGAACTTGGGTACAATTCCTATTATACTATCGCCTCATTGTGTGTTTCTATCTTCCTTCTTCCTGTTTGTTTCTTTTCATCTAGGTATGGGGCTGGCTTTATTGGGTGTCTTTTCTTCCTTTTTTCCTCTTAACGAGCATTGCATTTTGGCGTAAAAGTCTTATTTTTATTCTATCAAGATAACCTAGGGCTTGACGGACAACAGAAATCACAAATTTTACGAGCTCAAGAAGTTTATACACCGCAGAAGCCAAATCCGCCAGTTGCGAGAGAAATAATTACAGAATCAATGAAGGAATAAATGTTCACGTGACTAGAGATTTTGTAAGCTACCATTCATATCTACTTTTGTACGATATGAAGCTAGTCAAGGATAGCAGTAGAGTAATCTAGACCATGATTTAAAACTTGTGACTTTGATCGTTAGAGCTACAGAAACAGATATTCTAAACTTTAGATTAATTAGAAGACGGTTGTTCCGGTCCGTTAGTTAATTCGGTTCCTCAAATCAAGTGTTTTTCAGTGCTTTTTGTGCGTTTGCGGCGCATGGCCACAAAGTACGCCTCTTTCGATTCCTAGTCCCGTGTAACCCTAACATTAGCATTTGATAGAGATCATAGAGTGATGCATACATCATGGAGACTTACTTTTCTTGAAGAGTCTGGTTTCTCACGGAAAACTTTAGCGAACATCCCTTTCAGTCGCATTTCAAAAGCTTTGTCTTCTACGCCTTGGTAGTATTTACATAAGAAATGACCTCCGGGACGTAAAGTTTCTTCAGCAAAAGTGAGAGCTGCAGAGCAGAGATCCTATGACAATTGTGTTAGTAGCGAATGATTTTTGGTTCTTGGTGTTTGAGATGTTGTGATTGATGATAGGGATTATTTACCATGCTGCCAACGTGATCGCGGAATGGCACGCCTGAAGTATTCATCATCATATCGCTGATAACGACCTATAGATAACGGAGTTTCACGAGGTTAGTATAAAGTAACATGACATTGGTTTGTTTGCCGTAGATGGTTGACGACTTACATCGACAACTGCTCGTTCCGGTTCAGACTGCTGGGTAGATTTTGTTGGCGTTACGATTGAAGCCAAGTTTTCTCTTTCCATTTCCTCATCTCCATCATGAGTCTCTTCATCCCCTTCTAGTACCGTAGCCTCTTCCGCACTCGTCATTCTCTCCTTCTGCAATTCCCGTTCGTGTCTCCACCGAGAGAAACGAACTGCCTTTGCATGGATGACCGCAGCTTTGACTTGCTCACGTACGCTTCCAGCTAAAAAATCACCCTGTATAGCAATCACGTTGTCAGGTGCGGATGCAGGTAATAAATCAATACCGACAGTTATTCCGCCGGGATATGTCTTTTCTGCTGCTACTTGGGACCAACTACCCGGTGCAAAACCAAGATCGACAACTGTCTGCCCTCGCCGGAAAATACGGTGACGTTTGTCCATCTGAGATTAAGAATATGACGTCTTAGCATGAATATTACATAGTCATATATGATGTCACCATCTTGTGATTGTCACCGTGGGCTTGTCTACGTACCTCCATCAACTTGAAAGCTGCTCTACTACGCAAACCCTGAGCTTTGGCATCCTTCGTATATTGATCAGTTGCTTGCCGTGTCTTCCACCTGGAAGACGCAGATGATGACGATGCATAGAAACGAGCATATAGCTTGGTACTAGTTTGTCGAGATGGGGAAATGGATGTGCGTATTCTGTCCATATTTCTGATAAGATAAAAAAATTGAAGCCCGGTTTATTAATGGGAAGATGTAAGATGACGATATAAAACATGGCTTCAATCGTTAGTCTGGAAACTTGATGCTTGATGAATTTTACGTGTGACAGAAACAGTGCTCATAGCAGTGTATACACTGTACACCGAATCCACCGGAGAAATCTTGCTATTGAAATCATAATATCTAACTAATAATCACAATTGCAATTTCAGATCGTACGATGTTGGTGATGTAATGTATTTCATGTATATAGTAATGGCATTGAAAAAAATGAAGGCTCATTTATGTTTATCATGCAGTAATGCAAGGAGAGAATTCATGAAAGATGAAGATATCTTGACTTCATCATCATTTATGATGAAAACTGAGGTTTATCTCTAAGAACAAAGATGAAAAAAATAATGAAGAAACGCCCCAAAAAGCTGTTAGAGAAATAGGAAAATGTTAACTCCCAAAGCAAACAAAAATGATGAATATGAACGCCCGAGATCAATGCAAACTTTGGCCTATCGCGTCAACCCGTAAACTTGAACACCCTACAAAAGATGAGAAAAAAAAAATAGTACTGATATGTATCGCAAGACCGCCGTTGAAATCACCAAAGAATAAAAAAAAAATCAAGACGAAAAAAAAGCAAAACAAAAAGCCTGTGTTAATCCATGCCATAAATCTCGTGATAAAAGACTTGTCATGATTTCGTAGATTTTTTTTCTTTCTCTTACACCAAGAAACTAGCCCCTACGCCACGCTTATCTTTCTTCAGGGGAGAAAAGGCAGAGCCAAATGCATTCTTCTTGACTCCTCCCAATACTGACTTGCCCATTGTGCGGTTACTGGCGGCGGAAATATTGACGCGGGCCCCGCGTTTAGGCGGAGGTGGCATAGACCCGACTTCATCGTCATCTTCGTCATCAAATAGAGTCTTCGGTGCCGAGTTCAGAACCTTGCGCTTCTTCTTAGTTTGCTCATTGTCTGCAGCTGCAGCACCGCCAAGGGTTTTGGCCTTGAGAGTCTTGGTAGCACCCGTCTTCTTTGTAGCTACCGGACCAGACGGATCGTCTTCGTTCTCGATTTCATCTAGGATAGATGTGGCGGTTTGCTTCTTAGCAGTCTTGCCAGCAGCAGGAGCTGTAGCTGGCTTTTTGTCTTCTTCTTCGGCTCCACTTGGCTTGGCGTTATAATTATCTCCCATGACCTTTTGGGCCCGGCCGCGAGCCTTGGGCTGTTTAGCTGGTGGTTCGGCTTGGGTTGTAACGACTTCGTCGACTGTTGTGACTTCAGACAATCGAGACTTGGGCTTTTCCTTGACTGGTGGTTTGTTGCTGGGGGTGTCGAGTGAGAGAGTCATGTCCGACTCATCTATGGGACCCTTGGTGCGGTTGAGGAACGGAGTGATAGAGAAGTTGGACTTTTGGCCCACTTGAGCTTGAACAGCCTTTTTGTTCTTGCCTTCAGCGATTCCAGGAGTTGATATAGCAAGTTCTTCGATCTCATCGGCTCGCCGCTTTTTATTAGGCTTTCGGGCGGCAGCTGCGGGCTTTACAGGCATCTTCTCGCCGAGATCCACAGCGGTGGTCATTACTCCGATCTCGTTATCGTCTAATTGCGCCTTGGTGTTGCGCAGTTCTTCACGAAGTTCCCGCATCTTGGTCTTCATGTTGTCGAGACGCTCTTCTAAAGATTCGACGTTGGCGTTCGCATCGGCGAGTTCTCTTTCGCCGTCTTTGCGGA
Organism: Davidsoniella virescens; assembly: GCA_001513805.1. NCBI lineage: Eukaryota > Fungi > Ascomycota > Sordariomycetes > Microascales > Ceratocystidaceae > Davidsoniella > Davidsoniella virescens. The sequence continues at coordinate 75,649 of LJZU01000283.1, read as the reverse complement.
TACGTTCTTTGTCCTTGGTTTCTACGGCTAGCTTCTTTTCGAGATCTTTGATTTTCGACATGAGTTTGCTCTTTTCCTCTTCGGCGAGAGAGCCACTATCAGCAGCCTGTTGTTGGACAGATTTGAGCTTCTCTTTGTCTTTCTTTTCTGCGGCTAGCTTCTTCTCGAGTTCGTCAACCCGCGATTGCATCTCTACGAGTTCTTCTTTGCTGGAATTGTTCTGTAAGGCGCGTTGCTTGGAACGTTTTTCGGCCTCAAGCTCGACTTCGAGGGAAGTGACTTGACGTTCGAGGGCCAACTTTTCAGCAATAGCCTTTTGTTGGCCGGCAAGTTGGGTGCGTAGATGTTCGAGTTCGGGTTTTAGGGTTGTGAGCTCGCGAGAGAGTGCCAGTTTTTCGGTGAGAATCTTGGCGGAGTCGTTGGAGGTGTCGTTCATTGATTTGACTTCAGCCTAGAATCACGGGTTAAAACCAGAGGCTTGAGATGTGATAGTGCTTATATCCCGAATACGTACCTGTAACATAGCGATATCCCGCCCCTGGGATTTGATCTGGGTCTCTTGGTGCCGGCATAGCTCTTCACTAGCCTCGAGACTTGCAGTGATTTGTGTACATTTGATGGTCAAGGCCTCGATTTCAGAGTCTTTTCTTGTTATGCGGGCAGTCATTTCGGCCTTGTCGTCTTCTACTATGAGAGACTTAACTCGTGACCGGCGTTTGTCTTCATTTCTAGATGTGATTTCGGCTTCGTGGGCTTGAACTTGTGCCTTGAGTTCTAGGGCATGAATTCTCTCGGATCGCTATGAATATGGCGCAAAATGTTAGATTGCTGGCTACAGCTTCGATGACTTCTGTTGATGTATTATCGAGGCTGAAGACAGATGTATTCAGCCTCATACACTAAAGTGCGCACTTGCCTTGACATTCTCTGTTGTCGTTGAGGGCGGTTGCGCCTTCCGTTCACTACGCGTCGACCGCATATTTGGCCGCGTTAAGTTGGGGCAACTACTCTAGATTTCTCACAGTGGATGCGCTCAAAATTATACCACAATTAAATGATCAAGATACAAGTTAAAAGGGAAAGGTAAAGGGAGTGGATAGACTTGTGTAAGAGATATGCAGAAAATAAATAGCGAAGATTAATGCACGAGAAAGGATGGCGTCCAAGTAGAGCCTGCCAGAGGATAAAAGAAGTTTAACGAAGTACGTAAAAAGTTTGATGATATGATGAATGCTTCAGTCAAAGGATGCCTGGTAGAAGCTAAGAAGCTGGGCTAGTAGTCCTAATAACAGAAGGTAGGCTAGACTGGGCTACTGGGATTGTGTGGGGAATAGATCAACTACAATTACGACTACGACTACGGCCAAGAATAGAACAATGACTATCCAACCAAGACTCTGGGCCTCATACCCCCGAAACAACACCGCCAAACAAGTCTACTGATGTCAGAGCTGTTGTTATGCTTGTTGTTTTTCTGTTGTTTGTATTTGAGCAACATAAAAATCGCATTCAAGGTATGTATGTCAGTTCATCCTGTGTTTAGCCGGCTACGAGCCAACTCCCAATGCGGCACGATGGCCCGTTCTCTTACAAGAACCTTATACTGGAATGCAGCCACAGAAGATATAAGTAGTTGCGGCAAAGGGACAAACTATCAGCATACAAAACAATTTTCTAATCAATGTCGTGGAAACTTGAAACGAGGCACATTATCTTAATGTTAATTTGACCCTAAGAAATTCTACAGGGAAACTATAAGAAATAGTGGGGCTACCACTTAGAGAAATGTCTCCACCGATTGCTTAGTCAGCCAGCTGCGGCGCAAAGCACAAGAAGAAGACAGCGGGAGCTTCGATTACGGTTACGGTAATTGCCAGAGAATGGGCCACGTTTGGAGCTTGCGTAGTGTCACGGAAATTGCTTGCAAGACCAAAAATTGAAAAGAAAGAACATGTAATGCAATGCGCTAGACATTTTCCCACCAACGTTGCAACCACGTATTCTAGAGCTTCTTTTTTTATTTCATTCTTCTTGACTCCATTCTTTTGTTTTATCTTGTCATTTTCTTTTCTCGTGCTATAGATTTTGTTCCTTTTGATTTGCGTCAATTTATCTTGTCAATAGCTTCTGGCTCGCCGCATATAACGCTAGCTCGCCACATCATCACCACCACTCTCTATACCACCTCCCACCGTTTCTAGCCCGACATGCGCCTGCTTCAAACTCTCGTCTCAGGTCTAGCGCTGGTCGCCGGGGCCGCTGCCGCCAAAGGCAAAGCCAAGACCGCCGCAGCGGACCGTTTCCTCAAGTTCCATACCGATTCTCAGCGCACCCTTGCGGCCATTACGCTGGACGACGGCCTGTACACTGATATCACGGCACAGCCGCGCGACTACAGTGTCGCCATCTTGCTGACTGCCATGGACGTGCGCTACCAGTGCCAGCTGTGCCGTGAGTTCCAGCCCGAGTGGGATATCCTAGCCAAGAGTTGGCTTAAGGGCGACAAGGCCGGCGAGTCGCAGATCCTCTTCGGTACTCTGGACTTTGCCCATGGCCGTGAGATCTTCCAGCAGGTAAGCTTCCCCTGGTGTCAATTGCTCTTCTCCCCATTGAGCAAGATTCAAAACTAATATCGGCGTCTCTTTTCTTTAGCTCGGTCTTTCTACTGCTCCCGTGCTACTACAATATCCTCCCACTACCGGTCCCTTCGCTAAGCCCAACGCTGAGCCTCTCCGCTACGATTTCAACGGCGGGTAAGTAGCCCCCTTGGACTCTGTATATACCAAAGCTCCACAAAAGCTAACATAGAGCCTCTCTTCTCTCGTCGTATAGCCCTCAGACTGCTGAGAGTATCCACAGCTGGATCTCCCGTAACCTGCCTGACCGCCCTCACCCTCCCGTCAAGCGCCCTGTCGACTACACTGCTCTGGCTATCAACACCCTTTTGGTCGTCGGCACTTTCACTGCCGCTGTGGTTCTATGGCCCTATGTCCTCCCTGCTATCCAGAGCCGTAATCTGTGGGCTGCCATCAGCTTGATTGCTATCTTGGTCTTCATCAGTGGCCACATGTTCAACCATATCCGTAACGTGCCTTACGTTGCTATGGGTCGTAACGGTGGTGTGAGCTACTTCGCCAGTGGTTTCCAGAACCAATTGGGTCTTGAGACTCAGGTTGTTGCCGCCATCTGTAAGTCTTTAACAAAATATACTGACACTAGCCTCTCAGAAAGATTCCTGTTACACTATTGGATATCTTGCTAACTGATCCTGCTATAGACGGTCTCCTTTCTTTCTGCTCGATTTCGCTGGCTATCAAGGCCCCCCGTATCTCCAACCCCATGGCTCAGCGTATCGTCGTCATCATATTGTCTGCGGTGATTCTAGTCGCCTACAGTCTACTGATGAACATTTTCCGCCTCAAGAACGGCGGTTACCCCTTCTATCTACCTCCTTTTTTCTAGAGGATTGAAAGGGTAGATATTAGTTTTCGATGGACACAAATCTGAGATCATAAACTTTGAATCCCGTTTGTTTCTCGATATATCATCGACTGATTTCGTTGTTAGGGTATCGTAAAAATGATCGATAATCATTCCTGATATATGTTTATTACTATCACCTTATCTTTCGAGGCCAAAAATATCAAGAGAAGTACGTCGTGCTCAATGACAGTACAACAACCTCTGTCCTTGACGACTGTTTCTCTATTTAACTACTATCAGATGAAGGCCTGTGTATCAAAATAAACATGACTACCAAGTAGTATCATGGTAAAGAAATCTATCACTATCAAGTTATAAATATAAAGTTTTCTATGTTTATTCCAAGCACACACTGCCAAGGGATTATTGCCAATTATTCGTAGTTCATTAGGGTTGATAACCCTAATGCATAGCATTGTGTGACATAAGTACATGCCATTCATATTAGCACAACTTCATTCACAGGTTAAATTGGCTTGAGAAAAGTCAGTTGCTTGAGTAGTTCAATTATGAGAACCGATGTAATTTCATTCCTTATTGATATCACACCACTTCCCTCCCAGGGCCCCAGAATAAGAAACAAGTTAACTCCGTTGGTGTTGTGATTCGCGTGCCTTTTTTTATTTTAAAAATGGACCGTCAATATTCTTCCCTTTTTTTTTTGAATGAAAAAAAACCCATTCATCGTCACGAACATGAAATAAAAGTGGTCAGAGAGAGAAAAAGAGAAAAAAGAACGGACGCGTAGTTCTGTGTCCTCTAAAGAAGCTTTAAAAGTTTTTTTGTTGTTCCCTTTTTTTCTTCAAGTACTTAAAAAACAACTTTCTTTAAGCCCGCGACATAACACCCCACACACGGATGACATTGTCAGTGTAACCAGAGAACAGAGTCTGGCCATCAGCGGACCAAGCCAGCGAGATGCACTCAGGCTCGCGAGACTTCTTGCCGACGTTGGTGAACTCGGGGTTGAGCTCAGCAACCTTGCTCTTCTTCTCCAGATCGAAGATGATGATGGAAGAGGCGGTGGCGGCGCACAACCAGTAGCGGTTGGGAGAGAAGACCAAGGCGTGGATCTCGTCACCAGCGTTCAGAGAGTAGAGGTGCTTGGACTCGTTCAGGTCCCACAGCATGGTGACACCGTCCTTGCCACCGGAGGCGCACAGGGAACCATCGGGGGAGATGGTAACGGTGTTGATGTAGCCGTTGTGGCCAATGTGATCGGTCTGCAGCTTGCAAGACGACAGCTCCCAAACCTATTATTGCATCGAGTTAGTAACCGCGTTTTGAAGTTGTCATATATAGAGACGGGCTCCAGTGGGTGTTGTCAAGATGAAGAGAAGTGGTTGATCGATCAGAAAATGGTGTATGTTGTTCTCATGGCCAATTGGCTCTGAAGTAGCAAATACGTTGAAAGCATCAGGAACAACCATGTTCTCTTCACATTTTAACATTTTGAGGTTGTGGAATATCATGTGAAAACGTACCTTGACGAGCTTGTCCCAGCCAGCGGAGACGATGACGGGGTTCTGGGGGTTGGGGCTGAAGCGGACGCACGAAACCCACTCAGAGTGGCCCTTCTCAGTGATGGTGTACTTGCAGTCACCCAGGGTGTTCCACAGCTTGATGGACTTGTCACGGGCACCCGAGACGATCTGGCGGTTGTCGGCGGAGAAAGAGACGGACAGAACATCCGACTCGTGACCGACGAATCTGCGGGTGGTAGTGCCGGTAGCCAGCTCCCACAGGCGCAGGGTCTTATCCCAAGAGGCAGACAGGGCGTAGGCGCCGTCCGAGGAGATCACCTATTCGCGAGTCAGAATTTAATTTCGGCTTTTTGTTTTCTTGCTGTTCATGTGAAGCCATCCATTATCAGATTCCTTTGTCCGTGAAACCGTCTGATCTTCTTTCTCGTTGTACCCACAGAGCTCGACCACTTGATTTCTCCACCACGAACATACCAAAAGCTATAGCGTATGACTGGATGAAATATGGAAGTTTTTGTGATGACCAAGATCCATAACCATCTCCATCTAATAGCTTGTGGTATTGATCGAGGAGTTGGTTCGGGAGAAACAAGGTGCCGCCGTCTGGAGCAAAAATCGGGAAAGAAAAGAGGTAGGTCGTACCGGAAATCGAACGGGATGGAATGGACGGCCCACATGTTCATCGGGTGGATTTCTCAACATACACAGTCGGAGACGATGTGCGAGTGGCCGTGGAGCGAGCGCTTGGGGTAACCGTACTGGGACTCATCGCGTGTGAGGTTCCAGATGATCAGGGTCTTGTCGCGCGAGGCAGACAGGAGCATGTTGGGGCTGAAGAAGGGGACATCTTGTTAGCTTTATAGTTTTTTTTGTATTAGACGAAAGCGGAGCTTTAGAAGAAGCGAGTATTGTAATCTCGTTTAGGGATTGGATAAGGTGAGGAAATCGTACTTCTCCATGGAGGTAGCCAGGGAGGTGACCCAGCCGTTCTGTATGATATAATTTTGTCAGTGCATTTGCCCCACGTTGAAAAAATTGAAAAGCATATTCGGTTCGATTCTTTCAGGCTGATCCATTCAAACGGTCCGGGTTGTCGAAAACGGGGTTCAGTGACCCTTCGTTCAAGTCCACTAAGCGTTTATGTAGCTATTGTTGGGAGACTATCCATAACCGTGTCCCGTTTCCAAGCAACCCAGAACCTGTTTTGTGGTTCAAATCGAAAGTTTTTGCGAATTGAGTATTTGCATTGTGTATTGAATGAACTGGTGTAGTTTTCGATATGAAATTCGGCAGATGTTGTGATGTAATGCGACGGGAGAGAAAGGGCATTCACGTACGTGGCCCTCGAGGGTGCCCTTAAGGATCAGCTGCTCAGCCATTGTCGAAGATTGTGATGACGACAAAAAACGAAAAAAAAAGAGGGAAAGAGACGAGTCTGGAAGGCTTTCTCTTCTCGTGAACAGGAGAAAGGGAAAAAGAGGGTAAGGTAGATTTGGAAAGCAATGGTGGTTTCTCGCCCGGGTTCCAGTATGCCCTCCCAGAAGACCAAAATTTCAGGATTTGATCAATTTTGTGTGGGCAAAAACTAAAAAGCGTTAGGGCCACACACAGGAAAAAAAATTGGTGGGGCCGAAAGCCACTCGTGGAGGCAAGATTTGGTCCACAGTATCCGGTGTAAGTTCCACTTTAACCGTTTAATGTGAGGCGTTGCGGGAATGGTTAAGTTTACAAAAGTGGCATGAGTCTCTGTGTTACCAAGCTGAGGTACTTGATTATTAAAGCTGAATGAATTGGCTAGCGATCTGTGACGACATGTCTTAGTCATACTACTCATACGAACCTGGGACTGTCAAATATATCATACATATCATAATATATATACCCCAGCTTTATATGTATATAGATGCATACTGCATACTGCGTAAAGGCTATGCTCCTATCATCCTACTCAAGGTGGTATGATGCCACATTCAATAATATCTTGCAAAGATATGTAGAAACCGTGATGTCATGATATGATACGTAGAAAATGACAATGAACAAGAGAAAGAAATAAGCAAAATAAAAAGGGGAATAAAGACGGTAAAAATGAGGATGATACCACATGCCATAAAGATGATTATCCCACCCGAACCAACTCCATCTAAAGTAATCCGAATAAAGTCAAAACAAAAATTACAGAGGTCAGCAAAGATGAACCGATATTAAGTTAGCTGTCTGACCTACAACGCCTTTTCAATGGACGCGACATCGGGCTTGATACTAAGCAAGAAGTCACGGGTCAGCTCGAAGCTGAGCCAATTGGCTGCCATGCTAGGGGCGACCTTGAGTAGGTTGGGCACGATACCCTTATATAGGCCTTTGACGCCTTCGTTCACGGTGATGACACGAACGGCATCGAATAGGCCCTTGTATTTGTATCCCATGCCAGACATAGTGTTAATTTGAAAGCGACGACGCAAGACATCGAATGGGTATGTGCAAGTTTGGGCTACGGCACCGGAGAAGGCACCGGCTGCTAGTTTCCGAACGGCATTCGGGTTTTGATCACCGTCGGGGGTCAGCTTTTTCCGCGCCCACTCATAGGTCATGAAGTTGAGACCAACCTAACAATGGTATGGTCTGTTAGCATGTGATTTGTTCATGTGAAAGTAAGTTGGTAGTAACATACATAGGGAGCTACACCAGCTATAGTGGGCGTAATTCCACGGTACAAGGCTGTAATACCACCCTCAGTACGGTAGATTTTGACCATGACCTCCCACATCCCTGGTGGCTTTTCTGGGCGTGCCCCGAGCTCCGAAAAGGATGCGGTTTGTATAGATAACCGCGTCCGCACGATATCGAGAGGGTATGTTAAGATGACAGAAGTGATACCAGCGATGCCACCACATACTAGTCTGCGCAACGACGACATTTCTGTGCCAGGCGCAGGCTCGAAGAAGTAATGCTTGTATACGTTATAACTGCCAAACTGTACGGCCGAGTACGGCACAATGCGGATACAGTTTGTTCCGTTGCCGCGCATGAATCCGCGCCAGCCCTCCTCACGCCACATCTTGGCTAGGCCGTCGGTGATGGATAGCTTGTATGCATCGCGAGTACCGCTTTGCACTTGGTATAGGATCTTGAGACGCTCAAGTGGAGATACAACGGTGCGCGATACGGCACCAGCAACGCCGCCTCCGCAGAACGAAGCGATAAAGGGCTGCGACAGAAATTCGTAGGCTTTAACCAGCGACACAGGTGTCTTTTCTGGCTGTTTCTGCATACATGGAAGAGCCTAGGTTAGCCATGTTTGTATAGTGATAAAAATGTCTCCGGCAGGTAATTAACTTGGAGAGACAATGTTATGCGTGACAGTGAAGGGAAAGCGGGATCGCAATTCAGTATTGCGACACGCTTTCACTGAGTCTTGAGCTCAGGGGACACGGAAACAACCGGGAGAAGGCGCAGCGAGGACATACCAATGCCATGATTCAAGCGAGTTTGACGGACAACAAGATAGCTCTAAAATGCTGTAAACGGGCCAATTGGCAGCTGTGATATCGAGATTTTGCGCCGTACGAAGTTTTTCGAGGCTAGGAGACTGGTAGCCGTAAGGAAAATCGGCAATGTCGGGGGTGTGGTCGTGGTTGTAGTAGAATGATAGCACTAGTTTTCTATTATATTTTTGCTGTAATGCGCGTTGCCGGGATCTTGGATAAGGATGAGCAAAGTTTCCACTGACTAAAACAGGCACAGGGCTTTTCTGAACGGCCTATTTTTTGCTTCTATAGTTTAGGTTGACGGTAGAAGGGAAAATGGTGGGTAGGGAAACAGAGAACTGTAACTCTGGTTGGTTTGTTAGCTAGTAATATATATAAGGCTTGGCTACCTATAGTGCAACCTACTGAGCTGGTAGGCACGCAGCCTTTTCTTACAGTTTGATTTCCTTTGAGGGGTAACAGGTCTGTGGATAGATACATTATATGTATAATCAACTTCTACTATTTTCAAGCTTTTAGATCAAGGTGAGATGAGAGACGAAATCGCGGATAGTTCAGGGTTCTCAAATATAGCGTCGCATTAGAATAGCCGCGGTAGTAGTAGTAGTAGAGGCACTAGACCAGAACCCACGTCTTTGGGTTTGGGTTGTCCAGGAACTTGTTACTACTAGTTGTAGCGATGAACCGATCGTTGATATGGTGGGAAGCTTTGCTTGTTTGGCTTTGGTTGGTCTGACGGAGATTGTGTTGTATTTATGCATTTATAATTGATAGTAACTTATGGTAGTCTTTTTTGGAGACCGGCTCTAACACTTTTGAAGATGCAGTCATTGATAAAAGACCAGAAGGATATAGAATATAGAACATGAAGATTTAGGGAGATCCCTTTTGAGTGCATACCGATAGCCGTATCCGCCTAATCAAACTAGGGAGTATAAAGAACATATCTCGAAATACGCACTAGTACATAGCTATCTACAACTAACAAAACAAAACAAACTGTTAGAAGAAAAAAAAAATTACGTGGAGAGGTCGCTTTCACGGAGGAATATCGATAGCCTACATTAGGACGAAAGGATCAGATTTCACGCCTCAACAAACCATTAATAATACATATCATTTTCATCATTGAAGACAAGGCGAAAGGTAAATGAGACATCGAGAGACCCCCCAAAGGGAAATAAAGCCTAAAAAGGGGTCAAAATTCAATCCCTTCTGCTTCAAGTACATTTCATACATTTACTGATGTATATATAAATCCATGATTTCAGGATTTCATCACATTATTCACACGGCATCAAGTATCACGAACTATTTAACGGTAACATGGCAACATTTACAAGCAGTCAAAAGTCTACGATTATATATATATAAAAGGATGAAATAGTACATAATGTACCCTTGGGTTGTCTAAAGCTGCTTAAATGAATACTAAGAATAAGTTACTAGTTAACGGAATCATCAATATCATGCATGTGTGATGGAAATCCGGACTTAGTGAGGGAATTTCGAGGCGGAAAACGGAAGTGAAGAACAGAGTAGGTAATAAAAAAAATTGGCAAAAGAGTAACATGGTCCTAGAGATACTCTACGAGCTCTACGATACGAGCTTCCAGGATGCATCAATAAGATGCCATCTTCAAAGGGTGCTAAGAACTTTGAAATCGATATTCAAAAAAGAATAACCGGGGAAGAAAGGACATTAAAACTAACAAAAATCCAAGGCAAATAAACTGAGGAGAAAGAGAGTAACATGCAAGGGAGGGGGGGGGGNNGGGGGGGGGGGGAGGAGGAAGAGAAGAACATCGCAACTTTTCAACAGTCGCAAGTAACTATTATTTGGTTCAGTGCCGCGAGCTGTTTACTCGGCAACGTCGAGATCGTCATGAGCAGGGGCGGGGCTCTCAGGAGCAGCTATTTGAAAGATTGGGTTAGCCAAAGATATCCTATGCGCTATACTAGATTTGGTACTTGGTTGGGTACTAACGCTTACGTTCCTCACCGTCAGGCTCCCGACGGTCGAGGTCATCACGATCTTCCTTAGTTTCGCGATCACTAGAACTGAGACTTGGTTAGTAACATAGATAAGATAAAAATGTACTCGGCATTGGATGCTTACCGATGGTCGGGGCTGCGAGAGCGGTCACGGTCGCGACGATCACGGTCGTCGTAGCGGTCACTGCGATCACGACGGTCATCCTTGCGAGGCGAGTGATCGCGCACACTGCTGCGACGAGGTGAAGGCGAACGGCCGCGGCGAGGAGAGCGACGGCGATCACGGTCACGACCGGAATCGAAGCGCCACGAGGCCGAAGGAGGGGTACGAGCCCACTAATCAACATATTAGCTACTGGTTCAGGCTGCAATTTTGACATATTGGTCAACATACCTCGATCTTTAAGATATCATCACGTCCGATGCGCTTGTTGTGCATCTCATGGTAAGCATCATCAGCGTCGCGACGATCCTCATACTCAACGAATGCAAATCTAGAACTATTTTGTTAGTATAGTGGCCAAGTCGAGGGCCTCGATGCCGGTCCTTTTGATACAGTTGAGGGCGGTTTTGACGTACAGTCTGCTATTGGCCGAGCGAGGAGCAGGAATATCGCAACGGACTAGACGACCATAGCTGTATATTTTAGTTAGCATTATCAACGTTACGTTTTGGTTTGCACTTCAGCATAGAGCTTTTGCAAGTCAGCGTGAAAGGACCGCCTGATTCTTTCACATCCAGCGCACGCGTAGCTTTAGCATCGACATTCACTGAGGATATGCATCAACAGAATACCACTGCCATGTATTAATCAACATGTTTAGACTCGTGCCTATACTCCACTAGCTTGCCTAAGAGACACTAGGTAATACTTGTTCTTGCAGATAGCCGTAGCAATATGTCTCGGGGACATTATTGACGGTATCGAAGTAGACGCATGTCGTCGATAATAAGGATACGGTAGATACGACGGGAGCAAGGAAGCGGCGAGCGAGAGTGTAAAGGTGGATATGACGGCGGCGGCGGCGAGGACTTGAAGAAAAGAAAAGAAAAAAAAGAAGAAAAACGGCGGGGGATGGGAGGTTGGACGGGGCTTGATTTGTTGTTCTATGCATTACTATGCAAGACCGTAAGATGAAGAGACGGTGAGGCTAGACGACACTAAGGTCGGCGCACAACGACAAACGACGAAACGATCGATGGTTAAGGAACCGCGCATACGTTGGGGGAGGCTCGATTTGATTCGATTCGCAACATCAAAGGCAGCGTAGCGCACGCGCTCGCTTCAAAGGGTGTAGGCAATTGGTACGACGGAAGAAAAATAAGAATATAAATAACCGATACGGAAAGACGACATCTATATCATCATCCTCTCGATGCCGAATTGCCAATGGCAAATGGAAGAAGGACGTACCGTTCGAATTCGTAGGCAAGGTCTCGCGCGCGAGTGCCCTGGCTGAAGCCAGTAACATACAGCGTAGTGCCACCACCGCGGGACATTGTGAAGAAGACGTTTGTTTGTTTGATAGGAAAGGAACCTGATTAAAAGAAGCCGAGATGAAAGTCGGTGATGCACACTTTGGATGTTCTTTTCGTCGTCTCGACAAGGCTGAGATGTTGAAAAGAGATCTGACGATGCGCGTGGTGAGGCTGATGAATTTGAGATGAAGGAAGGAAATTGACCGAATCCTAGGCGACGGCGCGAAAAGAAGCTCTTGCTTAATGCAACTAAAACTGCATTTGTAACTACGACGAGTGCCTGTTCCGGCTCAGGACCCACTACAAATAAGAAAAAAGAGGGGACTGGTCACGTGCTGGAAGAATTTGGCAGAATCATAAACTGCAAGCAGAGAAACTCAGGAGCTCTTACAGCCAATCAAAGCCAAGTACGGCAAAGCACATGACATCATGCGACCCACCCTGCTTCTTTTGGGCCTCATTTTGCGAGTCAACCTCACGATGTTTCAATTAGGCGTAAACAACACACGGCAATAGCGTGATATCCGGTAAAGCCAGAACGACCAGTCCGAAGAGGGACTACTGATTCTGTGTGCAAAAGTTTTCATGGTTCAGGTCTAGCACAATGTAATATGACAAGGGATATAATCTCTAGTCTAGTCTAAGCTCGAGCTAACTACAGTACAGTAGTGGGCATATAAGACACTTTACTGACGGATATCATGTGAGCATACAGCTGAAAATATATATATGTCAATCATGATAATCAATCTTGAGCAGCGTATCAGTCACCCTATCACATGTGGCGTCCTCGCACCATATAAAGGGCCAGCTCGGGGCAATAGAAACATGAGCCTCTACCGCCATACCAGTAGGATCCTATTTACACCAATCTAGTCCCGCCAGCTCCGTCGATTTCTTCAAAAAGCTCGGGCGCTTACCAAAGTCCGCCTGTACCCGACTTATTTAATCGGTGGAAAGCTTTCATTCAAATAATGAAGCATAAAAAAAGGGTGACCCGTAGTGAGGCAAATGGAACAACATGAGAGTTCCAGTAAAAAGAAACACGGCGGGCTCGGCTGTCCATCTTCCATATGAGCCGTAATCCTTACAGCAGAACGTATCAGTGTTAAACATATAAGACTTATCGGTATAAGACGGCAATGCCAAAACATCGACAGCTACATGTATACCCATCGGGTTTATGTACTTCACACCACGGTGCCGCCTTTCACATCAATATTTTTTTCTTGCCTTGTCAGACATACTTCAATCCCTAGAACCAAGTCTCAAGCTAGTCCCGGGAATCTACTTGATTTACTTGGTGGGCATTATTATACGCATCTAACCGTACCTCCATTTCAACACTTTATACCGCCAACAACTCTATCTTTTTATTTCCATTGCTACGCATCTAGGGGTTTTAGGCATTCTCCCTTTCGTAATTTACCTGCTTACTTACACGACTGCTTGCCAACCATCCAGATTGGCTAGTTAGAGCCACTAGTTATGTCTACTTAGCTATATATTAGCTATTTCTTTGTTCTCACCAAATTCGGTTGCTTTGCTTTACATTGCTATATGACAGCATAACCCCAATTTTAATCGCAAAGAAACCTATAGGTTAACCACTAAAACACACAACTGCTCTGTTCTCCTCTTCTCTACCACTTACTGAATATTTCTATCATGGAAGTAGCAACTACTAGGCCATGTACACCACCTAGCACGCCACCTCCAATACAATCAGAGACTGGCTTTTTGCCATCTGATGCACCGGATTCAGAAGCTTCTTCTTCTTTACCTTCCTCGCAGCCTCATCATCACAAAGAAAACAGTACTTCGCGCCATATCATGGCCCATTCCACAGCGTTAACAAACAAAGACTCTTATGGCCAACATCTAGCCCAGGGTCACTTGTTACGCCACCGAAAGCCAGATGCCTCGATCTCTGCCTCTTCGGATGCTGAATCTGTGCTTCTTAGCAAAAACATCGGCGTCTCCGTCACAGACCACGATGGCCATATCAAGTCGCTATCACAGGACGAGAAGCTATTCCTTCTCCAATCACCGCAGTTACGAGAAGTTCTAAGTGGCTCGTTACGCCGGGCGGGTGAGTCTCAGCAGGTCCTCAAACGACGCAAGTTCCGTGACTTCATTTTCACGCGCCAATTCAGCGCTTTTGATGGCCAAAACGACTCGGCTGCCAATAGTCCGTTTCTTGGCTTCTTCAACTTGTTTTGGATGGGTATCTTCCTGTACATGCTAAAAATCGTCATTGCCAATGTCTTGAACCATGGCAACTTGCTTGGCTCCCACGAGATTTACAGCACCATGGTATCCCGCGATTTAACAGTTCTAGGCCTCGCTGATGGAGTTATGTGTGCCCTGAACTCTGTTTCTTGGGGCTTACAGCTTGCTGTTCTTGCCGATTATGTCGACTGGGATCGTTCAGGCTGGATCATCCAACATGTCTGGCAAACTTTCTTTATTGGCGCTGCCGTAGGCCTCACTCTCTTTAGAGATTGGCCTTGGACACACACTGTCTTCTTTGTCATCCATACGATAGCCCAACTCATGAAGCAGCATTCATATAGTTCTTACAACGGCTATCTCTCCTCCATCTACAAACAGCGTATGTTTCTACAAGGTAAACTTCGCGAATTGGACGATATCGCTCCAAGTAGACAGGCTTCAGAATCGGCCCCGACTGCCTCACAAGTTGACGCTGCATACCTCGAAACCAAATCTCACCCTCTCATTCCTGATGACAGCCCTGATCTATCAAGTCGTCGAGAGCAGGTAGTTCAAACCACGCAAGACCATGATCTCGAAGCTATCGCTGCAGCTATCGGCTCTGGCGTGCGCTTAGATATGGAACAAATCAACTCTTATAAGCGTATCATCAGATGGGAAGTTCGTGCTCTAGGTGAGGAACTCAAAGGCCATGCCACAGTGCCTGAGAAGGCCTATCCACACAACTTGACATTGTTAAACTGTTCTGAGTGGGTGGTTCTTCCTACTCTTGTATACGAATTAGAGTATCCGCGCTCTGACCGTATCAACTGGCGCTACGTTGCTGTCAAAACTACTGCTGTCTTCGGTCTCATTTTTGTTATGATGCTGATCTCACAGCACTTCATATGTACGTTCAAAACAGCCAGTGGGCCTACTATATATACAAACCTTCTCGTTGTCTCGTCTACAATACTAACATCGCTTTAGATCCTGTTATAAGTGACGCGGCCGCCATGAAAGCCGCCAATGTCCCGCTCATCGACCGCTTCAAGATCTGGCCGATGATGCTTAGCGATCTCATGTTCCCATTTATGATGGAGTACCTACTCGCCTGGTACCTGATCTGGGAGACGATCCTCAACCTGCTCGCCGAGCTGACCTACTTTGCCGACCGCAGCTTCTACGATGCCTGGTGGAACAGTGTCTCATGGGATCAATTTGCGCGTGACTGGAATCGTCCTGTGCATAACTTCCTACTCCGGCATGTCTACCACTCGTCTCAGGCTAGCATGAAGATCGGCCGTCATACTGCCACACTGATAACTTTCTTCTTGTCTGCCTGTGTACACGAATTGGTGATGTGGTGTTTATTCAAAAAGCTACGCGGCTACTTACTAATCATGCAGATGTGTCAAATTCCGGTATGTTTATTCTATCCAATCTTGTGTAGTTGTGAATCAAACTAATCTTTTTTCTTTTCAATGTGTAGCTTGTAAGCCTCAGTAGATCGCGTTTCCTCAAGGGACGAAAGACACTCGGTAATCTTATCTTTTGGCTAGGAATTTTCACCGGCCCTGGTCTCTTGTGCAGTCTTTACGTCATTCTATAAATCAGTCGCATTGTAACTTTGGCATTGATTCATTCAGTCAGACATTTTCTGTCACATGCATATAGTTTTCTGTATATATGTTTTGACTATATCAAGTTTTTTTTAGTTTTTTTGGAAGAGAAAGGGGTTCGTTCTTTTGCGTTTTCCGTGTTTAAGAGTATTTTGTAGCATAGAAATATGATGGCTTACATGTTCAATAAACCAGATCAAAAAAATCACCAACTGCGCCAATTTGAAAACTTCAATACCATAACTACATAAAGATATTGTTGGGTTTTTCTTACTGTCTCCATGTCTTAACATCTTAGAAGAGAAAAAAAATTGTCATAAAGAAAAAAAAACAAATTGGCCGTAAAAATCATTTCAAAAAAGGGTTGAAAAAAGCAGAAAAAGGATCTCCTAAAGAAAAAAAGAATTGATCAAAGACGAATAGAAAGAAACAAACGGACTACTCCCCAGCCTACATCTTCTCATGCGTAGCCATAAGCGAACCTAGAAGAAAAGAAAGATGAATGTTAGCATGACATAGTACAACATAGAAGAATCAGTGAAAGATATCATCATAGACTTACCAATAAAGGTCGTTACTAGACGACTACGAACCTGGCAGATATCCTCAGGCACCAGCCAGATAGTAGCACCCATCTTGCGAGCAATAGAGATACTCAGCTTGGCGTTCAGATAAGCATCATCCTCGGTACGACCTGGAGTAACCAAATCGTAATCGACGTAGCTACTCTTCATACCGTTGAGTACGTCAAGCAGGAACACACCGGAACCGATGGTAGGATCTTTGAACGAGCGAATAGCTGAAGTCTTGCCGCCTTTACGGCTCATATCGTTGGCCCAACGCACCATCTCGGCATCAGTGATTTCACGCTTGCCTAGACGACGCGCTAGATCGGATAATGTTACAGTGATGTTACGGCGCATTAGCTGCCACACTAGACCTAGTGTCAAAGTACGCTGGCCATCGGTGATGTCGGCACCTTGGATACCGACCAGAGAGAAGCCGTTCTGCTTGCCTAGTTCAATGACGTAGTTGGTGTTCTCGACAGCTTTGAAGCGCATCAGCTGACCACCGTTTGCGGGAGGCTTATTGGCGTGACGCCAGTTGACCAGACCGGGAATGATCTTGTCGTAAGCTTGTAGCAGGATGGTACCGTCGCGCAGATCATCGAAGAAGGACTGCACGGCAGGCTGAACATCGAGAGAGTTAAGCCACAAAGTGAACACACGAGCTTCACGCTCACCCTCGGCGTCAAAGTCTTCGACCTCCAGCTTCTCCTCTTCAGTAATGGGGTCAAGACAGGGGTGGGTGTTGAAAAGGTTGGCAACGAAAGCCAAGTTCAGCTTGGGGTTACCGGCAACCAACGACTTAGGCGTGAGGAACTTGCGGCAACCCATGCGATCGGCGTTTTGAAGAACCTGTTCGGCGCGCTGTAGGGTATCACGAGTCTGGAGGGGGCTACGATCACATCCGTAGTCGGCGCCGATTTGAGCCAAGAGAACAGTGTAGTTCTCACCATCCTTGACGTCGGTAGAGAAGTTGTTGACCCTATGAAAGATGATTTAGTAAGGTAGATTTAATCACTTTATGGGAAGAGATGTACATACCTTCTTTGCCAGCCGGCGGCCTTGAGCTGGTAGTTGAACCAACGCAGTAGAATTTGTTCGGGAGAAAGACGCAGGAATTGCTCGAGGGTCTCGTCCTCTTCGAGAAGACGGTACAGTTCGGGGTGAAGCTTGATATCAATCTTGCCCAGCAGACCACGACGGATGATCTGCCAGATCAGGCCCATGATCAGATGCTCACGAACCTCGATGATGTCGCCACTACCAATGTTGACAACCGAGCAACCGATACCCTTCGCGGACTCGATGACGATGTTGTTGTTCTCAGTCATGTGGAAAGCGTTGAGGGTCTTGATCTTACGACCAGCAATGTTCAAAACACGCTCATCGATGGTATCTGGTACGGAGTCATTGATCAGCTTGGCGAGCACCAGACCGTCTTTGCACAAATCGAACATCTCGAAGGTATCAGTAGGGAAAGGCAGCAGGTGGCCGATGTCGTTGTCGCCAGCCAGGACAGCATTGATGTGGCGCGTGAACTCGGTGCGCTCATCCTCGTTGATGGTATGGGTGATGTTGGTGTTTGAGCCCTGGACTAGAATGCGGCCGCTGCCACTAGGACGTGACTGATGACCGAGCTGGCCACCTGTGCGCTGGGCCACGATGCCAGGGCTGATGGGAGTCGCAGCAGGGGCACGACCACCGGTGTTCATGCGCTGTTGAGCGGGGGACGAGTCACGTAGTTTGGCGATGAGCTACAAGATAGGCGAGATATTAGTTTCTAGATGCATCAGATGTAGATAAATCAATTGGTCGGAATGGCTTACGCCGACATAATCTTCCAGCTCTACTCTGCGGGAGGAGTCGAGATCGACCTCTTTCAGAGCCTGGCGTACCACATCGTATGGTTGTCTCTCGCTAGTCTGTGTGGCCTTGATGGCAGTGGCCTCATCGATATAGCCCTTGTCGTCGACGTCGAGTTTCCGGAAAGCATCGCTGAGCGAGAAGATCTCGGGCTGCTGAAACTGTGGGTATTTCCTGTGAGCAAGAAGCGCAGGGCCTTGTGTTAACGAATGGTTTTCTTTATTTCCTCCAATATTCTTACTATGCAAGAAATAACAAGGAACTGTTTTCTTAATTTAACTAGAGTGATCTGAGTCGCAATCTGTCAAGGGAGAGCAGGATAAAGACAACTGTAATGGGTGCTGGATGGCTTACTTTTGGAGTCTAATGACGTTCATGATGGGCCAGTGGTTTCTAGGAC
Source organism: Davidsoniella virescens (assembly GCA_001513805.1). NCBI lineage: Eukaryota > Fungi > Ascomycota > Sordariomycetes > Microascales > Ceratocystidaceae > Davidsoniella > Davidsoniella virescens. The sequence goes on along the minus strand of LJZU01000283.1, from coordinate 57,055 downwards.
GCAGATATCTTATTGAACAAAGGGAAGAAGAAATGTAGGAGGAGAGAAAAAAAAAAGGCTGTAGATATCGGATGAGGGCCGGGTTATAGCTTGTTTGCTGTTACGCCTGGGACAACGGGTCTTATTCTACAAAAATAGCAGCGAGCCGAGCCAGTAAGTGACCGGAATGAATGCGAACGGCAGTAAGTCCTAAGGCGTAAAGAAAAAAAAAGAAAAAAAAGGGAGCCAGGGGTGAGCTTGTCCTATGCAGGATTGTTAGCTTATAAGCTCTTAATCTCCTCTAACTGGGTCCTATTAGTAGAACGGGCTGTTCTGGGTCGTGGAGCCTAGCAAAAGCAACAGAAGGTAATGAAAATTCGAGAGAAGCGGCAATTGAAGGTGAAGTGACGAAGAAGTTAAGCAGTATACAGAATGATGTCGTGCCACAAAAACGAGTAACAATAACAATGGCCAAAACCACCAATCAGTGTATGTGATCGAAGGCTATTTGTACAGGTCCAACACAGGCGATTGGCCACTCGAAATGCGCGCGGAAAGCCCGGTCGACACTGAATAAATGAATAACGAGGGTCGATGACGATGCACTGTGTAGCAGACGCGAGAACAGGAAGTGAGGTCTCTACCTTTGTTTCAAGCTGGAATGTAAAAGACAGACGCTACCGAAGCTATCAAAAGGCGAAGCTGTAAATGTAACAAAAAGGATACTTCAGAGCAATGTAGAAAAAAAAAGTTCGTGGTTGGTGTTAGATACTAAAGTCTGAGGAAAAAGTTGTGGTGATTTGCTTGAATCCAAAGCTAGAGAAGTTCATCAAAGCAGGAAAAGCTCAAGATGAAGATGCATATAATGTTTCCAATGGCGGGGGCGGGGGTTTACATAAGCCGCCGTAAATCCAAAATAAATTCAAAGGAAGTCCAAAGCTGCGGAAACGCTGTGGCGCGGTCGGTCTCATTTTTTTTCTCTTTTGTGACAGGCGATGCGCTAACAATAGCAGCCTAGACATCCATCTCCTCTGTAAAATCTACTGGCTAGGCTGAGCTAGGCTCGATCAAGGCCTGAAAAGTACCGATTGGGGCTGTGTTTTGTACTTTAAAGCCGCTGGCTCCGCTCTACATATTATGTAGTGAATATCCAGGGTGCGCGGTCAACGTCGCGGGGCCTGCCGATACTTGGTGCTGATGCTGGTGCCTAACATACATATATCTAGATAGGCTCAAATTATAACATTAGGTACCTGAACAACTTGCCGCTTGCGTATGCATTACAACATTACAACGACGGTAAAAGATATGTTACTGTACCTGCTGACATTAGTTCGTTTCCCTTTTGCAGGCGCCAGAATTAGAGTTTTCCTGGTTTCCTGTGCTTAAAAGAGGCTTATATTCCAAGGTGTTAGATATACATACACACACTTTCCTATAGTTACCTTATATTATATGTAATAACAATTGTTTCGTCAAGAAACGCGCTGTCGTGCTTCACTAACACCAGGGTTTCAAATGATGAATTACTTCTGCTATCAACACCGTTCGAGTTTCGATCCAAGACTTAGCAAAACCAAATTCAAAGACGTGATAATATTCGTCAAGCTTTTTTGCATTAGAGTCAGAGCCATTCTAAATTCCCATATATCTCAGATATGAATGCAAATAACGAAAAAAAAAATAAAAAAATTCCTTGAAACACCGCGCCACATTAGTCCAAAGCATCCAACTGATGTTCACCAATGCGCTAACCCTAACACTGGATAGCTGCTTTAGGAAAAACCGGAGCTAAAAATCTTCATGACTAGGGTTTGAGAAGCTTCGTCAACGTCAATCGAGCGAATGATAGAACTAACAGGCTCAAATCTCGTCTACAAGATCCTAACATTCGACAATATAGAGAATAATTACTTCAATAATGAGTGTCTGCAGGGCTTGTAATCAAGCACTTGTCATCCAAACCGAGGGTCCGTGTGATGAAAACGGCGACCCGGTGGTTCAAGGTTCCTCGGCCGCCGCTGAAGGCGAGTCCGTGCCTGACGATCTGACTCTATCGTGCGGCTGCCACTTTCACTGGTAAGTAAAAGAGCCAACTTCAAGACCCCTAGCTATTCTTTCGTTCCGGTCATCATACCCATCCTTTCATCCTTAATCTCCATCTTATGTTCTAGAATGAATCTTTGTCGCCTAACGGAAACAACAGGGAGTGCTTCTTCGACTGTGCCAAAGACGTTGCCGCTACTGCTCAATGTCCCGCTTGCACAACTCCTCTCTTCGCTGCTCTTCCCAGCATCCAAGACTTCATTAATCTCTCGCCTAGCGTCTTTGCCGCCTACTTGAACGAAGGTGGCTTGGATCCACAGCTGGACATCGGCTCGCGTATCGCCGAGGAAGCCTTCTTCTCGCTATCCCCCGATGCTCGTGCCGCTAAGGCTCTGCATGTAATGGCTGCTGAGGGCGATATTGCCGGTTTGTTGGATATCATCCGTGATACGGCTGAGGAAACTACAGATCCTAATGAGATGGGCTTGTTGTTACGCTTTCAGGATCCGCTCAATAAGTACGTCTCGGCTTTGCATTTGGCTGTCGAGAAGAAGCAGACTGACGTTTGCTGGTTGCTCTTGTGGGTGACTTCATCGTTGAGTATGGAGTTTTTCCCCGAGTTCTTGCTTAAAGTTGCCCAGGAAGTCGGTCTAGGTAGATTAGAGGTCTCTAGTGCTGAACAGGATATCCGTACGTTACGGGATACCCAGGGAAGAACCGCTGAAGATATTGCCCGTGAGGTTGAGTTTATTGAAATGCTCCAACCGGGAATTCTCGTTCTTAATTAGAGACAACTGGATGGCTTTTTTCTATGTGTACAATAGCATCTATATACATACTGTATGTAGATAATGGATGTGACGGCTTAGAGGCGTTATAAGGTAGAGGGAATATATGTAGCATGACATTGAGGCTAGAAGAAAATCAAGAGCTAAATTTTTTTTTTTTTAAATAAAAGCTAGTTTTACTGAAATATGAAATCTATATATCTATCGGTATCAATATGAAGTAAGTAAATGCATAGTTAATAACCCAACAAAAGCACACCCCATAAACCCACATCGTTCCACTGTCTATTTCCGTCTCTTGGCCGAGACAGTTGTTTTCCCTGATCTGTTGGATAGAAGTTGTGATAGGAAAAAATGCATGACGTCCTCGTCAGCCCAATAACCCATGTGGGATGCGATGGCATTAATAGGGTTGTAGTCAAGCACACCTTCCTGGATCGTGAAGTCCACCCGGCTATTGCGGTTTAGCGCCCGCACCTTTTGCTCCTCGCGGCGGATCTTGTTACTCTTCTTTTCGAAATCCTCCCATTCTGTTGATGGAGTTTTGCTGCTGCCATCAGCGCTGGTACCAGATCCACAGGAGAGCTTGTCCTCCTTGCTCTTGTTCTTGCTTTCTTTTTCGGCCTTGTCCTTGCGAGTCTTCTGGAACTTGGAGAAGAGTGTCTCGAGTTCGTCATCAATCAATGTTAAATCGTTGCCGCTCATGCTTGGCCGACCTTCGGTGTTATTGGCAGGATCGGCAAGTTGTCGCTTACGAGCATTGGTTAACTCTCCAAGCTTGTTGGCAGCAGTAACTGCCTTGTCAACTTCATCATTATCTTCGCCATTGGCAGACGCCGCGTTGAAGCGGGCAACTTCGTCGTTAGTGAGTCCTAGACTGCGGTTGATCAAACTAGTTGTGATTCCAGAACTAAAGCTTGACCAGAGTCCGCTGACACTTTGTCCGACCTTGACACCAAGGCTGCTGAGTCCTTGCGGCGCAACACTGCCAAATATTCCCTTCTTGGTGTATGGCAGATTTTGGGGCTTTAGGGTTTTCATTGTTGGGGAGATTAGCGGCTCCATGCGATAGGCGATAGGATCTGAGGGGTGAATGATGTTGAAAAGCTGTTCGACCTTGGGAGAAGATACAGAATGAGGAAGTCCAGTGACAGGGGATAGTCTTGGCTCCTCAAAGTCGGGATCTTCAAGGTCGATGACTATGGGAGCAATAGGGGCATTCTTACGGCCCGCAATAGTTCTACGTAAGATGTTAGTGATCGGCTATAGTAAGAGTTACAGTGTAGTATAGCACATACCTTCCCCTGAGCATCTGGAATAGACCGATAGGAGAGCCTAAACAATACAGGTCGCTGACGTTGAACTCGAGCTCCATGTCTCTATCATGAGATTTGCTTGATACAGACGAGGGAGATGACCATAGACGAGGCGCGTGTCTAAGTGCCCGTTGCGGTGCCTCCTGCTTCTGACGACATAAGATATCAAACATGATGGCCGAGCCTAGGGAGTGGCCCATGATATGAACCTTTCCCTTGAATTCTGGGTTGCGTTGCTTGAATAGGCGGTAAATATGGTTGGATTCCTGGAGGACAATCTTGATGATCTGTTCTCTGTAACCGCTCTGATACAAGAGAACATCCAAAGCCAAGTCTGACATCAAAGAACGGGCAAATGCCACGCCTTCTACAGTGATGTCTTCCAATGAAGGGTCTAAATTCAATGTTTGTTAGTGTGTGTACTCTTATTTAGAAGTAGCTTGCTTGAAGCAGAAGAAGGATTAAAAACTGACATTCATCCTCTTCGAAACCACCAACTTCACCAATATCCTTTTCGCGCTTTTTATCACGCTGTTTCGGAAAGTCAAGTAAATGTCTCCAGCAAACAGGCAATACTTGCACGCGACAGTTTTCTGGGCCTTTGCCAAGCTCGCCATTCAGAGCTCGTAGATCAGCAGAGCTGGAATATACATTTTTAAGAGTCTTGCGCAAGAGGTTGACGTCATGGATGAAGTTGATACTTTCCATACGCAAACTGAGCATTTGACCAATACCGTGAGTGACCAGAACCAGATGCTCGATATCACGACCTTGTGACTCGTCTTCGTCATTGTAGTCATTGCGCATTTCATTCTCTTGACGTTTTCGGAGCTCTTCATCTTGAAATATCGGGGTATCAGGCTCTTTGATAGCCCCATCAATGACGGCAACAGACCGACGCTTCGCAGCTTTGGCCGCCCTTTCGTCTAATTCCTGAATGCCAACCGTCACAGGCGTCAATGGTAGTTTGTCGTCCTTGTCTTTGTCTTTGCCTTTGCCAGGCTCTTGATAACCGCGGATGAGCTTTATACCACTAAGATGTCCTCCACCGGCAAAGGTGCTGTAAACAGTTGATGTGACCCACGAGAACACACCGTCAGATGAAAGCCAGGCGGTGTTTGCGTCTTGGTATGTGGCCACATTGTTCATGTAAGTTCCAAAAAGGCGATATGCCTGTAGTGAAGAAGGTGCAGGTTCATTGACTTTAGGTATTTGCTCATCTGATGATACTTTGAGATTGTCGGAAGATGAGTTTCCTGCAGAATTCTTAGCAGAGACGCCCTTTTCAGGTTTTGGTGGCGGCGGAACGTAGAGCCATGGCTTCGTTTTGAGGTAGCCCTCCTCAAGCTGTGCGGCGAGGTTCTCTTCACAAGGGACTAGCTTGGACCCTTCAGACGTGAACCAAGTACCACGACGAACGTCGTATATTGGGCCTTGCCAGTACACAGGGCTAAGCTCACGACGGGCAATGTTAACGTCGAATAGGTAATCTTCATTAACAGGAACTGCAATAGCAGGCTCGGGCTCAGGGCTGCTACTACCATCTTCCAGAGAGCCATGGGTGCCTGATCGAGGCCTCAATGCTAACCGGTTCTCGCTCTTTTCAAGAAGCTCCTGATAGGCAGATTCTATCGAGCGAGAGTCGGAGTTTGAGAATGGCAAGTACTTCTTAGCCGGTGGTAAAGGCTTGTCATCAGATAGCTTTTTGAGAATACCTGTCTGATACTGTGGCTTACGTTTTGGGTTCTGGATGCATGCATATTAGTAATGGACACAATAAATTCTGATACTGACTACGGAGACTTACATCGACAGCATGATACCACATGACGTTCATGGGCGGACAGTCTGGGGGGTAAGACTTGAGACTCCGGCCATAGAGGTGGCTAGACCTGTGATCAGCTCGTTTAGCGCCAGCCGGCGTTGGGGTCTGAGGCACGGCATCTTTAGTAGGCGTAGCAGGTGTTGAAGTTCGGTTGGCGGCCCACGGGTTGATCGAGTCTAGATACGAAGGCGCCCTATCCGCCTTCTTCTCACTATTTAACGGAGCGGGAGGCATGGCAGTGGACAGCAAACGGCATGGCCCAAGGCGCCGCCTATCCGAATGGATGAGGAGTGGCCGACGAAGGTGGATCGGCACTGATTCAGAACTGAAATAGCGATGGCAACTTCTAGATGATCGGAAGCGGTGTGCAGAGAAAGATGCAGAGAAAGCACGACGACAGGTTAATTGTTGATACACGACTGAAGAATTCAACGAAGACGAGAAGATGGATTGTAGAGATACACAGGATTACCAGAACAAGAGGAGCTGGAGGAAAAGAGTTAAGAATAGCAGCACCGTGGATCAGAAAGCACAGTCGTTATATGCGAGGAACAGGAACAATAATGCCTGTACGGAATAGATTAGGTGGACGGAAGAATATAGTTGTATAGTCGTAATTTCTATACAAGACTGCTACGAGGCGAGGCGCTCTGTTCAGTCAGACACAGGATAAAAATTAAGCCCAGTGATTGAAGCTAGACGTGAGAGTGAGGCAAATATAAGAGCCTGGCTCAAAGACACCCAAGAAGGTTTGCTGGGATTGTTGGTGGGGGATCGATCGCAAATGTCGATTGAGGGTTGACTGGCAAAGCTAGCGTGCTGGCCCCTAAATATCAATATCTTGTTATTTTCTTTGCTTCACAACACTTTCGAAGGGCGTAAACAACACAGTTCAGTCATCCGATAACTAGCTATCACCCAACAATCTGAGCTGGTGCCTGAATATACAGATAAATCGAAGCCTGTCTACTGCCTAGCACCTTATACAATATGCACAGATGGATATACCGGCTAGGAATGTATCAGCAAGGAACAAGCATCGATGGCTGTGTGGTAATAGTAGTAAATCATACAATAGGACGTAGTGAACTTAATGGTTGTAATGGTAGCTAGCATATAACGTCTCAGGCGACGGGCAAAGAGGAACCTTGGACAAGGATACAGTGCTTCTCTGTTTCTACAACAGCGGCAGCCTTGATGGGCCGACAGGGGAGGACTGCTGGAGTCGTTTGAACACACAGACAGTGTCTTGTATATTGCTGTGCTGTGCTTGTACACAAATAATCTGGTGGCTCGTTTATTCGTTGGGGGAATGGAGGTTATGGGATCAATTTTTTTGTAACTAAGCTCTTAGACAGACAGGACAGATGGACCTACTTGTACTAGCAGTGAGAAACTAGAATAGGAGGCTCGAAAGATAAACAAAAGAACATAGAGGTTGAGTCGACTACGATCGTCTGGTTCAGGCGAGGCCGGGGCGTATAGAGCTAAAGATCTCTTGGAGAGAAGGGGGTACTGCTATCTGTAGATTACAATAGACTGCCAGCCTAGTCATCGAGACTGCTTGAAGAGCTTCAGATGAAAGTCAAAAATAGCTGGCTTTGATGTTGGTAATACGATGGGTTGCAGCTCTCAATATGGCAGAAGCTATCGCTACAAATAGTTAAAGCTGGTTTTGGGCCTTGATTTGGCTCGAAGGGTTTGGCCGTTCTAAAACCGTACCAAGCATGAGCACAGCACAGTGCGTCAGCGCAGACCACCTAGGGGCTTGGGTTTGTAGCATTTCTACAGGGGTAACAGGGGATACCGACTAGGTGCTTCTATTGTTTCTGTACCTGTAGATAGAGGCTAAAATACAGTGTGATATACCGTACAGCATCCATCACTACTTACTGTGTGATAGCTATAGCTGTGCGCGACTCAACGAGGGGCATGCCACAGTAGAGAATCATGCCCCACTATCATTGCTTGTGGCGGTAGGTTGTTCTATAGCTCTAATCCTAGTATCTAATCCTTCTAGTCGAAGCCGATGACTGCGACGGACGCCGACCCAATTGTTAGGCTCATCTGTGACGCTTATGCAGGGTATTTTTTTTCTTCTTTTTTGATGGATCCTCGAACTTTTCTTGGCGAGCATTTTGGCGTGCAAATAGATAAAAAAAATATTTCGAGATCGCCAACTTCTTTCCGGTCTTTCCTTTCTCGACGACGTCTCTCTCTACTTCCGCATTTATCTAGCCTTAAAAGATAGACGAGGCTGAAAATAATTGTATTGCTTTGTAATTCAACATTGTTTTCTTTGCTCTATCAGCCTGCGCCATCTCACATCTTATCCCGTCATGCAGATGTTGTAGCAGCGCAAAGCCATCGCAAGTCACGACCACCCGCCGTTTCGACTCTTTTCTAAAGTTCACTACCGCCCACGCTAAAATATCTATACCATAACGGCTCTTCCATCATGGAACATACGGCTGGAAGTCCTATAAAGCAACAGCTTGTTGACAAGCTGCCAAAGCGCTTTAAGGCTATGAAGTTTGGCGTCCAGTAAGTCGAGTCGAGGCACTCATATGCCCACATGATGGCGGGGGAAGCACCAGCGTCATAGCTTATCATGCCATACTCTACCCTACAGTTTCTAACATCGCCTTTCTTCTAGATCACAGCAGGATATCTTCAACCAATCGGTACTTGAAGTCTCTAACCGCATGCTTTACGATATTGAGAAGAACCGCACACCATATCTCCATGGACCTCTCGATACCCGGCTAGTACGTCACAACACCATGACAGCCGACTGTCACATATCTATATAATATCTAGACTAACACCTATATGCAGGGTACATCTAGCAAGTCAGGCAAATGCTCTACTTGCAATGAAATGCTCCAAGCCTGTATGGGCCATTTTGGCCGTGTTAAGTTGCCACTGCCCTGCTTTCACATTGGCTACCTTGGATTCATCGTCACAATTTTGCAAAACATCTGCAAGGTTAGTAATGGACTATGCTCGTACTACATGTCCATGTTGACATGCTAACACGCGATGTAGAAATGCGCCCATGTTATGCTTACCGAAAAAGAACGCCAATCATTCCTCAAAGACCTCCGTCGTAAAGACTTGGACAACCTGCGCCGAACCCAAGTTGCCAAGAGAATTAACGAGCAATGTCGCAAGGCTAAGACATGCCCTCACTGCGATGCCATCAACGGAACTATCCGCAAGGTCGGCGTGCTGAAGTTGATCCACGACAAATTCTCAACCTTTAACAAGTCGACTGCTGCCAAGAAGGTCCCTCCCGAGGAGAAGAAGAGTTTTGACCGGTCGTTCGATGAGGCAAGAAAGCAGAATCCCGAGCTTGACAAACATCTTAAGAAAGCCATGGAAGATCTGAACCCTCTCCGTGTGCTCAATCTGTTCAAGCTTATCAGTCCCACTGACTGCGAGCTCTTGGGTCTGAATCCAGTGGAGGGTCGCCCTGAAATGTTCATATGGCAGTCAGTGCCTGCTCCACCAGTGTGCATTCGGCCATCTGTTGCCCAGGATAACGCAAGTAATGAAGATGATATCACGACCAAATTGTCCGAAATCGTATGGATCTCTGGTATGATTCGTAGTGCACTTCAGCGCGGTACGCCCATCACGACCATCATGGAACAATGGGAGTATCTTCAACTCCAAATTGCCATGTATGTCAATTCTGATGTTCCTGGCCTTCAGCAACCTGGGTTTGGCAAGAGTGTTCGTGGTTTCTGCCAACGTCTGAAGGGTAAGCAAGGTCGCTTCCGTGGAAATCTGTCTGGTAAACGTGTGGACTTTTCAGGTCGTACAGTTATTTCACCTGATCCAAACCTGGGCATTGACCAGGTTGCTGTCCCTATTCTGGTGGCCAAGAACTTGACATACCCAGAGAAGGTGAATCGCCATAACATTGAGAAACTCAGACATTGTGTGCGAAACGGACAAACTGTACACCCTGGAGCGCAAATGATTCTGATCAAGGATGAAACTGGTCATTACAAGCAGAGTTTGAAGTTCGGTGATCGTAACAAGCTTGCCGAGGCATTGCGATTTGGTGATATTGTTGAGCGCCACTTGGAAGATGGTGATATCGTGCTTTTCAACCGTCAACCGTCTCTGCACAAGCTCAGTATCATGAGCCACTTGGCTAAGATTCGTCCTTGGAGAACGTTTCGTCTGAACGAATGTGTGTGCGGTCCTTACAACGCTGATTTCGACGGTGATGAAATGAACCTTCACGTACCACAGACTGAAGAAGCTCGTGCAGAGGCCATCACTCTTATGGGTGTCAAGAACAACTTGGCGACGCCCAAAAACGGAGAGCCCATTATTGCCGCAACGCAAGATTTCATCACAGCAGCCTATGTGTTCAGTAGCAAGGATCGTTTCTATGACCGCCGCTCGTTCACACAACTCTGCCTTCACATGATAGACAGTCAAACGTACATCGAGCTGCCGCCCCCTGCCATTCTCAAGCCAGAGGCTCTGTGGACTGGCAAGCAGCTGTTCAATATGCTCATGCGCCCCAATAAGAAGAGCAATGTGCTAGTCAATCTGGATGCCAAGTGCAGAGATTACTCCCCTCAGAGCAACAAGGCACCGGACATGGACCCCAACGACGGTTGGCTGGTTATTCGTAACTCTGAAGTCATGTGCGGTCGCATGGACAAGTCGACTGTCGGTGACGGCAAGAAGGACTCGGTTTTCTACGTCATTCTCAGAGATTTTGGTCCCGACGCCGCTGTCATCGCTATGAACCGTCTAGCCAAGCTTGCAGCCAGAGCACTTGGTAACCACGGCTTCTCGATCGGCATTGGTGACGTGTATCCTTCACAGTCTCTTACTCTGCACAAGAACACGTTGGTTGATGACGCTTACAAGAAGTGTGACGAGCTCATCGACACATTCAAGGCTGGAAAGCTTGAAAAGGCCCCTGGCTGTAATTTGGAGCAGACTCTAGAGACGCTGATTGGTGGTATTCTCAGTAAAGTTCGTGAGCAGGCTGGTTCTCACTGTATCCGCACCTTGAGCCGCAACAATGCCCCCCTTATCATGGCCAAATCTGGTTCAAAAGGTTCCAACATTAACGTCGCTCAAATGGTGGCTGTTGTCGGTCAACAGATTATTGCCAATGCTCGCGTACCCGATGGTTTCCAGGATCGTTCGCTTCCCCATTTCCACAAGAATGCAAGACAACCGCCTTCCAAGGGTTTCGTACGAAACAGTTTCTACACTGGCTTGGTGCCTACGGAGTTCATATTCCACGCCATGGCTGGTCGTGAAGGTCTGGTCGATACTGCAGTCAAAACTGCCGAAACAGGTTACATGTCACGTCGTCTGATGAAATCCCTAGAAGATCTTTCAACACAATACGACGACACCGTGCGAACATCCAGTGGCGGAATTGTGCAATTCCAATTTGGTGCAGATAAGCTAGATCCCGTGGACATGGAGGGCTCTGCTGTGCCTGTCAACTTCAACCGTACATTTACTCATGCTGAGAGTTTGACCTGGAACAACGACGATTTCATGATGCTGCCTAGCGAGGTTCGCCAGCTTCGTGATGATATGCTCAATCCCGAGCGCAAGAAGTATCCCCGCATCGGTCTTTTAGGAGACTCGCTGGGCTATGAAGATCAGAGCGACTATGCCATTGACGAACACGATGGTGCTCGCAACTTCCTCAAGACTATCGATGCCTATATCGAGGGTCGTGCTAAGCGTATCGAAAAGGTCATGACTGACGCTGGTCTTGACCCAAACCTTACTCGTGCTGAAGTCGATGCCATGAGCTCTTCGTCCTCTACCATAGTCACCCAGCTCGGTCATGTGGAGCGTGTTGGCAAAATCTCCCGTGCCACACTAACCCGCTTCATCCGTCTCTGCCTAGAAAAGTTCAAGAAGGCCCATGTCGAGCCTGGCCACGCTGTCGGTGCTGTTGGTGCACAATCTATTGGTGAGCCTGGTACGCAAATGACACTGAAGACTTTCCATTTTGCTGGTGTCGCTGGCATGAGTATTACACAGGGTGTCCCGCGTATCAAGGAAATTATCAACGCCTCGAACAACATTTCTACGCCCGTTATCGCCTGCCCACTCGAGAACGACAGGCAAATCGAGGTAGCACGCGTAGTCAAGGCACGTATCGAAAAGACCTTTGTCTCAGACATCATCAGCTACATGGAAGATGAGTGGCGACCAGAATGCGCCAAGGTCGTACTGCAGGTCGATATGGATGCGTTGGCAGACATGAATCTTGGCATCAGTACAGGTGATATTGCAGATGCCATCGTGAAATACCGCAAGTTGAAACTCAACAAGGGCGAGATCTACGAGCCATACCCGGGACGCTTGGAGATCATGGTCCGCGTTGATGCCAATAAGCCTCGCAAAGTGGCCAAGACTACCCGGGCTCAACAGATGGACGATCAGGGAGATTTGTACCTGCGGGCTAGTTATCTGCGGCGTACACTTCCTTTTGTTCCCGTCAGCGGCTATCCTGATGCCGTTCGTGCCATCATCCAGACCAGCGACGACAGCCTGAACAAGGTCATTGTAGAAGGATACGGTCTGCGCAGCTGCATGACCACAGAAGGTGTTATCGGCTCTCAAGTCACGTCCAACAACATCATGGAGGTGAAGGAAGTGTTGGGTATCGAAGCGGCGCGTGCTACGATTGCATCTGAAATTGGTGAAGTCATGAAAGACATGAACATCGATCCTCGTCATATGGACTTACTTGCCGATGTCATGACATACAAGGGTGAAGTTCTCGGTATCACCCGTTTCGGTCTAGCCAAGATGCGTGATTCGGTTCTTCAGCTAGCCTCATTCGAAAAGACTCCGGATCACTTATTTTCTGCTGCCGCCGGCATGAAGACGGATACAATCGAGGGTGTCTCCGAATGCATCATCATGGGTCAAACCATGTCTATCGGAACTGGTGCATTCCAAATGGTTCGTCGTCTTGGTATCTCCAAGGCCGATATCGTTCCCAGAGATACTCTATTTGAGGATTTGTGGGCTGAAGAGGCTAAAGTCAAGAAGAATTTGCGGAAGAAGTCGACGTCTCAAGTTAATAAAGTTAACGGCCATGCGCATATGAATGGAAATATGAATGGTGCGGATGTTGTCATGGTTGGTTAACCTTGATATATCAAAAGGAAAGCGTTATCTTGGTTATCATAATTCTTTTTGGAGGGGGTAAAAGGATATCGAGATGGTATCTGAGTCTCAACAAAATCTATTCTTTTCATCTCCTGTCACTACTAGTTTTGGCGTCTTTTGTTCTTTATTTTTCTATCTTCTTTCTTCATCTTTTTGCATTAAACTCAAAATTAGCCGGGAGCTAAATTATTCTTTATATATCTGTACATTACCAAAAGAATTTAAAATTAAATATTAAACATTTTTTGCATACATATAAATTAGAAAACAAGAATATGAGAATCCAAAAAAAAAAGTTTAAAATCAATTATCGTATATGAAGAGGAAGAAAAGGGTATTGGATTGATATATAAAATTAATTAAAAGCTTGGAAAAGGATGAATATATGGAAAAGAAGGGGGATATCAGAGGGTATCGTTTCATTACCGTGGGAAAAAGAAGAACAGAAAAAAAATCAAAATTTTAACAAGAGAGTATCAAAAAGCCATGAAAAAATAAAGATATACAATAGAAAACATATCGCATGCCTAAAAAAAAATGCCGAAAATAAAGAATGTATATGATAAAAAGATGACGAATATGGGAAAAAATAATTAGACATAAAAGTAATTTTCCCAGAAGATAGATATATACTGTTCTGTGTTTTTTTGTTTCATTTTTTTCGTTCATGTACTAGCCCATTCCGTACCACGCTTAACAAACTTATCTAACAGACTAGTCAAATCAGCCATGACGAACCGCACAATATAAAACGCAAAGAACTCTGCTGCATGACGAGTACACAACTCCAAACCAACCTGGGTCTTATCCGCATGTTTTAAGCCCGGATCTTCTACCTGGCGAGCAATCTGATCAATAGTTTGAGCAGCATCGAATAACTTTGCCAGAGATTCCATGTATACTGCGTTCGGTCCACCGAATTGAACCTTTTTGACGTCCCGACGCGCCGGTTTGCTCGTAGGATTCATCGTGAACGGTAGCATCTCAGAGGGCGGTGTATCACGCTTAGTCACGCCGTGGGAAGCGGCAGAATCGGCTCGCATGGTCACCATAGTTGCACTGCCACCGGAAGAATACTGGTTGACCAGCCCGGCCTGTGATGTCTTGTTACGTAGACGACGCCAGGAGAAGGAGGACCCGGATTTACCAGAGACAGAGGTTGATCGCGGTACTGGGTTGCTGACTTCGGCTTCGTTGGCTGTTGATGATTCACGAAACAGGAAGCCAGGTGTCTGTACACCAACTTCTCCGCCAAGTTTACGGGCTAGTTGGGGAGTCAGTTGCTCTAGTATGCTCTCGAGATACTGCATTTCCTCTAGCACCGTATCGGCATCGTTGGTGTCAGCCCGGCCGAGACGCTCCAAGGCAAGAGTCAGCTGGTCACAGGCCATGATCTTGTCGTCCAAATTCTTCAACTTGACACCTTTGACCTTCCAGGCATCGCGGGGGATGAATAGTTTGTTACTAACGAAGCCGCCGCGAGGATGGCAGAGAGTCTGGTACAAGCAACGCATAAGCCAGAAAGGACGAAGCAAAAAGTCGTTGGGACATGGTTCAAGTGCCACAGGAGTAGCAGCGTCGATGCTTTGAAACGGACGTGGCTGCACTGTACCATTTCCGAGACCGTTGCTAATATGGTTCAGACCGGCATCGTGGAAGTATATAGCCTCGGTTAATTCGCCCTTGAGGTGGTCCGTAAAGGCGCCAGACAGCGGTGTGGGCACTGTAGGGTAATTAGAAGATCTGCCGCCATAAGTACTTGCAGGTGTTCCAGGCGACATATCACTAATGTCTTCGATGTTCGAGACAGACATATTGCGCGTCTGTGTGCTACGTAAGCTTGTAGACGAGTAATTCTTGCGCAGTGGTCGACTCGAGACAGGTGACGCCGAGCGGTCATCTTCGGGGATATCTTCGAACTCGTGCATGGGCATTGGCGGTGTTGAGTGCATGCCTGTGCCCATAGCCATGGGAACTGTGGGCGCTGAAGCAGGAGGGTGTTTATGTATCATGCCTAGAACATCGTCCAT
The DNA here is from genome assembly GCA_001513805.1 of Davidsoniella virescens. Taxonomy (NCBI): domain Eukaryota; kingdom Fungi; phylum Ascomycota; class Sordariomycetes; order Microascales; family Ceratocystidaceae; genus Davidsoniella; species Davidsoniella virescens. Next base: position 41,886 of record LJZU01000283.1, on the reverse strand, counting down.
ACCTTCGGGCAATACCTCGTCGTCGTAGTCGTTATGTTGTTGTAGGCCAGGTGCCAGCATGATGTCGTCCATATCGGGCGTCGGGACTTCGGCAATCTGGTCATTGGCGATTGGCCGTCTCATTGGCGATGTTTCGATCAGGAGTTGCTTCGGATTCTGGCCAGAGAGACGGCGGCTGCGAACCGTCTGAGAAGCTACGCTGGTATTGCGAGAACGGGTCTGGGCGTTTGATAGATCAGAGATGCTCGTATCTGGAGAGGCTATGGACGTGTCAGGCTTGGGATTGTAAGAACTAGATAGCGTCTGGGGCTCTGGAGGAGAGCCGCCTAGAAAGGTAGCTGATGTAGGTGCTGATGTGCCAGCGCTGAACCAGGTGCGAGAAGCCAAATTGTCGGGTTGGCTCTCTTGCGGTCTGGGGCCGTTGGCACGAGAACCAATGCCGAAGTCTTCGATCTTGTAGGCCATGGTAGTGTTGTCTTCCTCGTCGCTGGCATCGTCGAAAAAGTCGCCGCCAGGAATTGCTAGTGTATCAAGAGGCATGTCGCTGTCTTGTTCATGGATATCTTGATAACTACGCTCTTGCATATGGCTCTCCTTGAAGCCGCGCTCTCGTTCTCGATCGCGCTGGATTTGGCGTTCTTGTTCCAGTCTTGTAGCCTCCATTTGAGTCTGGCGCACACGCTCCTTTGCAAGCTCAACCTTGCGCATTGCTTGCGCTACAGGGTCTTCTTCTTGGGTGACAGAAAGGTGTTGTCTTTGGTTCACTGGTGTCATGGGCTCGTAGGGATCATCGTAGGCGGCTTCCACAGCAGCATCTAGGGCGGCGTCAAACTCAAAATCTGTATTTCTACTCATAGATCGCATCTGCACACTTTGACGAGAGGGTTGGTGCATAGACGAAGACCGTGAATGAAGAGATGAAACAGTCGATTCGCCTGACCCGGCATGGTCCAGCCATGAGTCTTGGCTCATAGCGCGAGCATGAAGACTATTGCCCGATTGCTGTCGACTCACGCTCTGGCCTGAGACCGAATCATTTCGCGAGTTTTCTGAGGTTCCATATGGCATCAAGCCTTGGTTGTAGTTTGGACTAGGGTTTTGGCTTCCTGGTGTACGGCTATATGGTGACAGAGGTCGAGGCATGTACTGGTCTTCTTCGGGTCTGTGTAAGAAGGCATTGCTATTACTGCGCTCGGAGGGTGAACGCCAGTCACTAGCTCCGGCGGGCGATGTAGAGAAGGCCGAGTGTAGCTGCTGTCCGGTTCGGTGTGGAGGCGGTCGTTCGGGTATAGACAGCATCTGGGGTTGGCCGTATCCCCTCGAGGCGCTGCTGAAGCTGGATGTTGTGGCCGTATGGGGAGTCATGGTGTCGTCGCCAATGTTGTCGTCTTCATCGTCTTCGTCGTCGAACTGGGTAGTCATTGGTGGCATGAAATCAGTGCTGTCGCGTTCTGGCCGGGGAGGAAGTTCCTTTTCGTCGTCGAATTCAAGTTGGCCCATGCCATCGAGCTCTTCAATTCTGGAGGTGTAGCGATCGCGCTAGTTGGCAATAAAAGGTCAGCAACATGAAAGGGGAGTCAAACGTATAGAATGTAGTAGCTTACGATTTCCTCAAGACGGCGGCGCACATCGTCGACTCCGACACGGAGAATGACCTGGTTGAGTAGCTGACTGGCCTCGATGTAGGCTGTCCGCGCACCCTCGAAGTTTTGCACATTATCGAGTTCTACAGCTGTGTTTGCCTTTTGCAGAGCCCGTGACAGCATCTCCTTCTGTGAGAGCTTGCGCGAGCGAGTCGTGGTGTGATTTGGATCAGGGGCCCGTACGCGCGCCGGGGCGCGATTGTAGGGGTCGACTGGAGCGCCGGCGAAGCGATCGTACTGGGACGGCATCAGGATAGCTGTGTCGGGGGTCGGTGTCATGCCGCTTTGGTCGTCGAGGGGAAGGTGATGGGTGTTTATGCGCAAGTTCTGGGGGCCGGCTGGTGTGGGTGTGTTGTAGTAGTCATAACCATGGCCACGATACATTGCTTGAGGGGGTACAGGCGGCAGGTCACCCGGTGGTGGCTGCGAGGTCTGGACTGGGATCTGGCGAGATAGGAGCTGGCGCTGTTGTGGAGGCTCCGTAGTTGTAGGTTTGGTGGTATTGGTATTCGTGGTTGTTGCTGTTGTTTCGAGAGGGAGAGAGATGTCCAAGGGGGGCAGAACGGGCAGCGTTAGGGTCAATGGGCCGTTAGCGCTAGGGGCAGAGGACCGCACAGGAGGAGGAGGGTTTAGCTGAGAGGGGGGGATAACAGTAGTAGTAGTAGTAGTAGCGGTAGTCGTAGGCAACAACGAAGAAGATTGTGTCGGTGGGCTAACGGCATAAACTGAAGCCCAGAAATTCGGCAAAGGGGGCAGATCTGGCGGCGGATCGTGGTGAAAAGCGGAAGCGGTTGAAGAGCTGCGGGCACGACGCGCTGGGTGTTTAGTGGCAGGAGAATATTTAGATAGAGGTTGAGTAGTAGTGGTAGGTACAATAGTAGGTACAGGCGGTATTGTTGGAATTGAGGACGCTTGTGGGCCGTTACGAGCTGAAGTCGAAGTTTTCGAAGCTGAGTTCAAGGAGCCCGTAGTCGAGAAGGAAAGAAACGATGAACGATGGCGCTGTAAAGAAGCCGGGTCGATGCTCATGCGACGGCGGTGAAGTTTGTTAGGCGTGCGAGCAGCCGGCGAAGACTGTGATGGTGGTTGTGGAGGAGGATAAGATGGCGGTATCTGTGGCTCTTTGGTGCTGTTGTTTGCTGCTCTTGCTGCAGGCGTAGTAGTAGTGGAAGTAGCAGCAGTAGTAGTGGCAGTACTAGCAGTGGTTACAGTAGGAGACGAGGTGGAGGTCGACCAGCGTTGCACGCTTCCAAGCACTGACGAGATGGGCGACTGAGCGAGCTGAGATAGACGGCGGTGGAACGAGCGGTCGGAGGTGGAATTAGAAGTAGAATTCTTGCGCTGGGTCGAAGGTGTCGCAGCAACAGAATGTTGGAAGTCTGAAGGAGGAAGAGGAGGGAGAGGTATGACAGGAGCAGCAGAGGCAGAGGCAGCAAAAGCAGTACTACTATTAGCAGTCGTATTAGCAGAGACAACTTCATCTGCTAAAGAAGCTGACACCGACAGGGGCTGCGGCTGCGAAAGACGACGGCGTTGGCCAGTAAAACTAGAATTGCTAGTAATACCACTGCTATCACTACTAGTAGGAACAGGAGGAGCAGGATTCAGCGTGAAATTGACATCTGGTGCTCCAGCAGACGCCGAGACCGACGCTGTTCGACGGCGGCCAGAGAACGTATTTCTTTCCTTTCTCTCGACGACGGCGGCTGGAGGCAGTAATAAGTTCTGTTGGTTTTGCTTCCTCTGCTTCTGTTGTGGTGACGGAGACGTCAGCACCGAATTGGGCGGCTGAGTCGACAAAGGGCTGATATAGTTGTTGCCTGGGCTAACAGCTCTAGTATCTCGCGCACTGCTATCCCGTGCAGCTTCAGTGCCAAACGGATTTGTCGAAAACGATACAACTGGTCGATAATACCCAGAGTCGTGCTCGTAGGGTGTGTGGTGTTGATGGTGGCTTTGGTGGTTATAGTTGCTTCCAGTGTCTTTCGGGGGCACAGTGGGCGCTGTAATAGACGTTCTAGCGGGCGATGGCAGAGTGTGGGGCGCTGAAGGGCGGCGACGCAGGCGGTCCTGGCCAGTAAAGTACGCTGGAGCAGTAACTGTACGGGGCTCTAGGCTAGGCCCTGGACCACCCCCGGGGCCTAGACGTGGCGCCAAGGGGTCCGGGCCAAAGGGCTCTGAAGATCTTGATGGTCTCGAAGGAGCAATAACGGCAGCGCTAAAAACAGAACTTTTAGGTGTGCTCCTAGAGGTGGACTGCTGTGACATCTGCTCCAGACTCGGCATGTGAAAACTGTGAGACGTTAAATATGTAGATGTCTTGCGGGCTGACGGTGACATATGATTATGAAACTCGTGAGGACTAGCTATTTCTGTAGCAGGTGAAATCACATCATCGCCCGTCCATATCACCGTACTATCGTCTGCCGCAGTATTCGTAGTAACAGTACTCATAGATATAAACGACTCGTCGCCCGTATTTTCTGCCATATCTGCAGTAGCTTTAGTGGGCGAAGTATACTGTTGATAAGTCTGGGCGGCCCCAGCGTTATTGCTAGACCTAGACCTAGACCTTGACCTAGAGCTAGACCCAGCTGTATCTCTAGTCGTGATATGATCGACGTTTTGCACAGGCATTCCCATCATTCGCTGCACTTTATCGTTCTGGTCTCCCTGCCGCAACTTCAGACCAGCAGCCATATAGACGCTGTTTCTCCGCCTGCTGCTGCTACTATAGTTGCTACTGCCCGTATCCAGACTCTGGCCTGGGAGCACCGGCCTATCAGTAGCAGAAGAACTGTTGAGATCCAGGCTAGCTCCGGGTGAAGCCGTCTGTGTCTTTGGCTTTTGGGACACCGACATCCGGATAACCTGGTTCTGTATCATAAGATGCTGCTGGCGCTGGGCTATTCGCGCGGCTTCATACTCCTTCTGTTCTTGAATCGACCTAGACTGACGGTCCTGAGGACGCAGATGCGGATTTGAAGCTCGAACAGAGGATGTCGCCGCCGAAGCAGCAGCAAACTCGGCCTGGACACATCTCGGTGATATGGCGGCGTCATCCTTAGTCGAGATAACGGGATTACTAGAGCTGGCGGCATTGACATTGTATTGGTCCATGAAATCCATGGTGTGTTTCTTAGGAGGTCTCAAAGGGTCTTTTCAAGCAAGCATGAATCAGGACTAGGCAAATCAAGTTCAGGATAGAGGAAAGGAATGGGTCAATAGGTAGAGGGAGGGGGGGTCGGACAAGGAAGAATGATAGACTTGGTCCAGGTCGGTTACTGTTGATTCAATCGGGATACACAGCATAGCATGGCATATAGCATGCAGCATAGAAACACACTATACTTGTAGTATGTGTTGTTCTTAGTCTTAAGCGTCTGCTAAGTAATAGAAATAGTAGCAACCAGTATAACCAGTCTAAGGATACAGCAGGATACGACGTAATGCGATGTAATGCGATGCAAGGCAATGCGGGACGAAAATGCAAACAAGCTCCAAGATAGAAGCAAGAGTAGCTAAAAAGATGATATGAAAACGTTTGATAAAAACAAAAACATAAGAAACAATGCGCTAGAAACAATATTCGGGTAGGCGAGTTCGTGGTTGGTTCCATCCAAGGTTGATAGGAACGATGACGATCGCAAAGAAGAGAAACAAAGCACACGAATCGAATCAACTCGAGGAAGCAAATATGCTGAGATCTGTGATCTATGATAAAAAAATATGATAATAGAACCAGCCGTTGTCAAGCTTGTAAGCAATAGCATAAATATATGAGAATATGAGAATATGAATATGTAAAAACAAGATATGGTTTGTTTGTTATGTCGTTGGCAAGGCTGAATAGTAAATATTAGAATGTAGAAGGCAATAACTGCACAGAATACCACATCACGAGAATATGAGAATAGAAAATAAAAGTTCAACTGTTCTTTTGTCAGCCTCTCTGTCCCTTCCTCTTCTGGGGCAACTAAAAAGCAAACAAGAGGTAAGAAAAGCGTAAGAAGAACGCTCTAACATTTCACTTTTTTTCCTCCTCGACGCACTGTTGTTGTCTTTCTTACTTGATCTCTCACACTTAAACATAAATTAAATGAAAAACCAAGAAAAAGAAAAAGAAACAAGCCTAGACCTCCGTGACCATTGATCAAATGGCGGTTCAAATGGTTTAAACAATTCAAACATCACAAACAACTTTGCCTAGAAGATAGTCCTACTAACAGCATATGTAATATGTGTGTACAGATATGTACAAGTATATGTATGTATGTATGTACAACACAGCACAGCCCGTTATTGATTCGTCATGACTTACTTTACTCTGCTCTATTCTAGATATTATGCCTAGTACTAATTATAGAAAAATACATTCTCTTATGAACCACCGCCGTCCCTTCCCTCGAAACAGCGTCACATATAAAATCACAATCCTCGGTCCTAAACTTTCTCCGTGGGGGAAGGGCACACAAGCGCCACCACTTTTTCTACAAAATTCTATTACAATTCTTTCCAGTTTGACACGCCTATCTTTCCATTTAAATTATACATATATAACTAACTATATATACAACCATACAAATATAGCCGAACCGCCATTGAATCGCCCCATGTTCCAGCAGATCCTAATCCAACAAAACAAAAACTGTGTGATTCCTCATCTGTACAGTCTAATAACCTACAACTATTTTCGTGGAATCGCGCATTCTCGCTTGACATGCAACTGTTACTATACCTACCTGCTTTGGCTCGCTAACTACAAATGCAAATGTATGTACATATGTATGTATGTACAGCACCTTTGATAGGCCCAAGTTGCTCAAACCGTGTCGTGTTAGTGTTGCAGGTTACAGTTTCACCTACCCAGTGCTCAAGAACCTCAACTCCATGGCAGACTATATACTATGTATCTATATACAGATATACACTACTTTCAGAATGGGCTGACATCTGTCCAACAAGTCTTTACTGCGTTAATCATGTCGATCAGTCCATTTCTTTCGAGATCCATCAAGGTCATGATGTCAACCCAACACTTCATCAGTCAAGTCAACTGTTGTCATAGCATCTTAAATCCAACAAGAAACATCTACCCCAGTCCAGTTTCCCTTTCTCTTGCTCTTTCGTCCAAACATGAAGCCCCGTATCCATGGTCACCGTACCCCGTGCTAAAGCAGAAAAGAGCATATTCTCACAAACTATCACGCTAACACATGGGAGAGACAAGAAAACATTGTACAGATATTTGACTTTAATTTGTTTACTTCGCTTCATACTACGTACGTTAAAGTCCTGAGCTGCAAATACAGACCAAGAACTACCCCCAGCCTATCTTGCTATGTATGTGACCAAGAATAACAAGCATAAAACATGGTTTGACGGTCTCATATGGTGGTCCTTGCGTATTTTGCAACCAATACGATCTACACCGACATATTTTCTTTGTTTTGCTCACATGGCCAACACATACTGGCCGAGCGTCTCTGTGCGCTTTTGTATTTCTATGTACATATCTACATACATACATACAAAGTCCCAGTTTCAAAACCTAAGAACTCTCCACGTTAGAAGCTATCCGGAACACATCTAGCTCTCCCGAAATCCCGACTTTATGTCCTGGCTAGGTATCATGTACCTTGTAGATTTGCCAACCAAAGTAAGCACTTGTCTACGCTAACATTGATATTTTCTTTTGTTTTACTGTCCATATGTATACAGATATTGTATGCTCCATCGCGTACACAAACTATATGTACAACTGAAAACCAAAAAGATACTATTGGGTGCATGTACCGATCAATCAAAAATCATATCTCAGGGGTCAACTTTGCTTTACAGCTAACAATGCCAGACTCTAATTCTGTCTTTTTTATATCATGTGGAAATATGATAACTCCAATGTCAACTTTCTTGGGAATTCCTATGTATTAATTGCGCTTGTTTAAGCAGCCCTTATTGTATTACAAGCTCATCTAGAATACAAACTAGGGTTCTTAACAGGTTTGAATTAAATCATTGTTGTCAGTGTTTAGCCCCTAGTTTTCCTTTGTTCAGTCAATAAACTAGGCCGATTTCGGGTTATCTAACAAGGAACGAAAACTTCAAACAATCCCCTATCTTCTTCTTCACAAACAGTTATCTTGTTGAATCATTCTAGAATAAAAATTTTCACTAACTAGCTGGTCACAAGAAAAAAGGGAATTATAGAAACGTTAGTTTATACGCCTAACCTACTCAGGTTAGAGAAACTTTCAATATCGCCGGTTCCAGGTCTAACGAGAAGGAGAATAAATCACCAACTCTATCTATTCAACTAACCATTGAATCGTACCTACATGTATACTAACTGCATACTTACAGATAGCTAAATTGCGAGAAGATAAGGGGAGGAGGAGGGAATATGTTAATTTACAACCTTTCCTCTGTGGCGTCGTTGATTCAATCTCTCCTCTTTTTTTAGAGAGAGAGAGGGGGGGTTCTTCGTTTCTTGATCACCTTCTTCATTTCTTATTACCAAAGGAAACAATGTTTCTCACACCAAGAAAATATTAGTGATCGTAATCGCTGATATATTTCTTGTTGTTTCGAACCGCCAAGCCTATCACTGTTTCTCATATTGAAAGTCATTTTATTTGGGGTCCTAACTAGTTATACCAATACATGTATAAATCAATAAAAGCCATCCTTCCTCCTCCTCATCCTTATCTCTAGTCCTATCCCATAATAATAGAAGAAAACGAAAAGATGGGCAAAACTCTCATGTCTCAAGGTTCCATTCTGAAATGGAATTTAGCTATAGTTGCCATAACTACTTGTTCCTTTTCTTTTAGCTTACATGTACATCTGTATATCAGTATCATTTGTATGGTTCAATACCCTTTTCTTTTCTACATGTGTAGCTATGTACCTTTGCCTGAAGATAAAGAAACCAGTCAGAAGAGGACTGAACGCCTGCTGTAACTCTGTTTTTCTTTTTCTCTTTTGGGGAATCATGATCTCTGAAAAAGAGCCAAGGTGTTTTAGTTTGTTTAGTCAGTTAGTTCTTATAGTAGTTTTGCTCTTTCTTCGACTTTATTTTCATATTGTTATTGCTTTTTTTCTTTCCGAAACCTTATCCCCATAATCAGGCCGTTTCCTCTTTATTCCATGCTCCTCTACCTCTACATGTGCAAAAATAGTCTTGAGCCTTTTGATTGTGGCTAATTATATTTTTGTTTTCTTTTTTTCCGTTTACAGCTTATTTTTGTAGATACATATGTACAAAAATGGCCTTTTGTTCGTTTGTTTGGGAATGATTGTATGATTTCTGGTATCTTCAAATTTTCATGATATCTATTTTGTTATTGATGCTTTGGCATTAGAGAACTTTAAAATTGTGTGAGATAATCGTGAAAGAAAAAAAGCATTTTATGGAAGATTAATAGAAATGTACTAATGAATGTATCTATGTAAGTTGTATACACTGTCTAAATCATTACAAGGGTTATACATTATCATTAGGGTTAACCATAGGGATTCTAGTATTCACGAAAGATTGTGATATCTCGAGTATCACAACGCGATGATAGTGTACAAGGGCCATACTTATATAGGCATGTGAAAAGTTTGTTCGATAAAACGAATGAGGAAGATAGCCATTACATGTGGAAGTAACACGATAATTTGATCGGTGAGCTTGTAAGCCATGTTATCATAATTTATTGAAACTAACTTACATTGAAGTAATAACGAGAAGATTTGTAAGTAAATGAGAGCAGAAACGGTATTGACTGATGATATGACGTGAATAGTGTCTTAAGAGACTATAAAATGTGTAGTTGATATATGTTGATATGTGTTATGCATAGAAAAAAAGAGAAGAAATGAATCAAAAAAGTAAAAAAAGAAAAAAAAAAAGGACAAATTTACAAGTGATCCAGCAAACAAATAAAAGAGAAGGAAGATTGTGTAACAGAAACACAAGACTATGATGAGTCTTCTTCAAACATATTACATTAGAAGAAAAGAAATCAATACGAAGATGGAAGCAATTCTTCTCGATATGACCCTGCAAGTTCTTGCTAACATCGTACTGAATGAAAGATCTTGGTGGCCGTCAGTAGTCATCATCCCCTTGGATTAGCTACCCTAGATCGTATATATCATAATTTGTCTTTCCTCTACCGTTGATACCGCGGCATTTGTTGTTGCTGTTGATGGTGACGCCCAGAAAAATATCCATGAGTCTTGTACGTTTCATCCATGCTGACCAGAGGCACAGATCCCATTGCAGGTTCAAACATGGCCTTATCCGAATAGTACCCCCCCGAGCCCATGTTTATACCGTTACTAGCCGATGACGTTGTTGGCATGCTATATTCATCAGTAACATGACTGCTGTATCCTCTAACTCCACCAAAGGACGGCATCGTTGGGGGCTGTGGCACTGCCAGCGGAGAGATGGGAATATTGCCGGCCATGGCCGGTATGGTATGATTCCGTGATATGCTCGTGCGTCTCGGCGCGGCACCTCGAAGCTCGTAGCTGTCGAAGTTGGAAGTGGACCGGCGTATGCCAGCAGTGGCGTTGTTGGAACTTCCGGACACTGGCATATACTGTGCTGGGGCTGCATTCCAAGATCCAACGCCGGAGGGTGTATGAGGGCTGAAGCTTGTGGCATCACTAGTGCCGTCGGCCCAGGAAGAGTCAAGACCCGGACCACGTGTGTGGCTTAGATTCTTTCTATCGAGCCATTTTAGGAATAGGTCATGGCCGCCATTCTCAGCCAAAGTTCGGGTGAAGATGATCATGGAAGACTCGAATTCATTGCCAGGAACACTATCGAGCAGGTTACTTTTGCCGAGCATATCGACGATTATGGCACGGCCATGGCTGGCAACCCAATCTTTGAACGCTGTCAGCTCACGAGAGATCTCATCGTCAACCAGTGGCGAATCGGGCGGAGTCTCATCAGGAAAGATGATGCAGTACACCTCTTTCCATACCTGGAGCGGACTAGCAGAGCGGTGGTTGTTGTCAATGTAGTTGCAAATTTGCTTCCGTTGCTTGGGTTCGAGGCCATTGTGGCGGCCTTCTTTTCGTACTTCGCAGGCGTCCTCCGACTTGGAGTGCTCATTACGGGCTAGCTGGGTTTGGAATGTTCTCATACAACGCGGACACGAGATAGTGTAGCGATGGCACCAACGCAGATGTAGTTTGACCTCTTGTATGTCACTGAAAACAAAGGTACCACAGCCGGCGAACTGCTGCTCATTGTACTTGACGAACGGGCAGGCAAAGGCTCGAGGAACACTGGACATGCTGCGGCGGCGGCCAATGGGGGGTGATCCACTGAAGAAGGGATCGTCAATTTCGTGCTGCATTCCTTCAACACGCGAGCCGCCTCGAGGACGGCGAGGAAGACCATCTCGATCGAAGCGGGCGTTGATAGGTGAGCGGAGATTGCCATTATAGTATATACGGAACTTGCGGGTAAGCGCATGTACAATGGCGTCTCGAGCCTCCATGAAGGGATGGTCGGGGTTGATAAGATCCATTTCGTCAGGAAAGCTGTCAGCTGAATCGAAGTCGGCGTCTTCAAACTCGACTTCAGTGGCGGTAGGGTTAGGAATGTGCTCGTCTAGATCAGGGTCGTCATCGCTAACATTTGTGCTACTATGTTCGAAATCGCGCTGGTGGCTACGATGGCGATCTTCGTCTCGAGAGTCAATGGGGACTTCTGGGACTTCCGGGACTTCGGGAACAAATGGAACCTGAGGTGGATGCCTCGATATTCTGTCACGTCCTGGAAGGCCATCTTCATGAATTGATGGGCGGCGCGCCTGAGAGTAGTGGAAATCGGAGTCGCTTTCCTCCGGGATAGCAGAGCTGGGGCGTTGCTGCGATGATGTGCCAGGACGACCACTGCCATACGATGGACGACGGCGCTTATCGCTAGTCGTGCTGCTTGGTGAGGGAGGAACTATCGAAGGTAAATCGGAAGTCCGAGCACTGGAGTTCGACGTAGTACGTCCCGGGTGGTGTGGACGACGAGGCGAGTAGCTAGCATCACTAGGGAAACCGGGGACAGGGGGTGGTGCAGCAGCTGTACGACTCGATGAATCCCTCATACGCGGGTCTGGCGCGCTTTCCCGGCGACGACCGCTGCTATTAGCAGTTGGGGGCGTAGACGAGAACTGGGGGTGGGAGTTCCGATGTCTGCTGCGATGCAGCTGAGTGGCTTCATATTCGTCGCTAGATTCAGAGTCCGAGACCACGCCATTGTTGTTCGCATTGGGAGACTGGTTATAAGAGTTGCCAGCAGAGCCAGACGCTGCCCAGCTGCGGTCATAGGTGCCGGAGCCAGAGCGACGCTTAAAGATGTCTGGCTGGGGTCTAGCAGTGTAAGAGCTGAAGGAGCCACGGGCATTGGAGTCCATTGAGCCAGCAACCTCGGGGCCATACCAGTCACCATTGCTGCGGCGCGAGCGGCGAGTGCGCTGACTGGTGCAAGGAATAGCTCTACCAGCAGGGGGATCGACAATTGGCGGAGGAGCATAGTTCTCGCTTGTCGGTCTCCGGGATGATTTGCCATTGGAGCGATTGGAAGATTTGCGTGTATGACCCTTACTACGGGACCCCGCAGGCTCGGAATCAGAGGCAGCGGCGTGAGAATCTCCGACTCCTAGACTGCTTGAAGGAGGTGAGGGGGCCTTGGGGATATGTCCACCTTTGAAAGTAATCTCAGGGTCTTCATATGAAGCATGGCTGTTCTTACGGGGGCCGCGACGGCGAGACTTTTTAGAATGACCTTCTTTATCCTTTTTTGACTCCTTAGGAGGCACTACATCTTCTCCGGTCACTTCGGCTTCTTCTCCGGTCTCGGACTTAACTATTAACTGCATTTGCTTTTTGTCATTGCTGTTGGGAGCTTCGTCTTCGGCACTTTCATGATCGTTGTCGACGGGCTTCGACTTCGAATCATCGGGACTGCCATCGATACCGGGAGCAGCCTGGTCTTTCGACTCTGCACCGCCCTCTATAAGCTTAGGAGGCATCTCGTCTTCTTCATCCTCGTCCTCATCACTCTGGCTGTTGTAAGGGCTGTCACTGCTATCACTGCTGGGATCACTGAACGTAGGCTCGACCTTAATTATGCGAGGCTTATCAATCCTGGCCTCGTCCGAGATACCACTGCTGACGGCATCTTGACTGTAGACACCGCAGTGGTCTGAATATTCGTTTTCGGCATCTCTGTCCGATTGGCGGCGACGGCGAGGGCTTCTTAAATGTGACGGGGACCGCGCTGGGGGTGGAAAAGCACTACTAGATTTGGCTGAGCTCGACTTGCGGTGACGACGGCGTTCACCCATAACACCGGAATCCGGCTCGGCCTTGGAACGACTAGACGAAGACTTGGTTCGGTTCTTTGTGGATGATGCCATGTTGGGGGAACTGGCCGTGCCGGAGCTGGGACTGCCCGATAGGCCGGAGCCGCGGTGCATGGTTTTTGAGCTAGAGCGGTGGTGGGAGCTGCCTGGGGGAAAAGCCGAAGAGCTCGTTTTGCCGTGAGAAGTAGAAGACGTGGTCCGCGAGCGGTAAGAATATTGATGGCTGTGTTTGGAGTCCCGTTGGGAGTCATGATCCGGATCTGAGTCGGATAGGTAGTTGTCCGAATCGATAGCTGAGCTGTTTCCGGTATCGTGTTCTTCGCGGATATGATCATGAGGCCGGCGAGATCTCATGCCGGGCATCGCCGTAGGTGCATGGCGGCTGTTGCTCGAACGCCGTTGACGATACTCATCGTAGTCATCGATGCCGTGAGAATTCATGCTGTTAAGCGAAGCATCAACATAGAGCGAGTATCTTATCTTTTCTTGGGCAAGATGACCTCAGATCAGGGGAGCCAGAGCCAATTGGAAATGAGCAAAAAGAAGAGGAACAATTATCACAAGCAAAGGAGAGGAGTGCGATTTGGTACACTGTCGTTGAGTATAAGCCCAACTTGTTCCAGAGTGGCGGTATGATGGCCAAGTATAACGTATATAAGCCAACAATAGTAGAGACTGATAAAGGAAAATGCAAGCAAAAATAAGAGAGCTTACTATGGGCTAAGTAAGTAAATTAGACAATGAAAGAAAGATGTTAGTTCAATGAGGAAAACCAAAAGGAAAAGCCGTTGCTTTGCTTTCGATTGCTGGAGAGGACAGAGCAACTGCAGAGAAAATAGTAGTTGCAGAAATAGTGGAATTCACACGACACGAGATGCAAGATGCCAGAGATTTGCCAACGACCAAGCAACTACTTGCTTATTAAAAAAAAAGAGGATATTGGGAAAATCAGTCCGTACAAGTATGGGTGGTCCTTCTATCCCTTGGCTGAAATCTGGAAGAAAAAACTGAGGCGAGCGGACAGCGGCTGGCGACTGGCGGCTGGCGAAAAGGTGACAACGTAGTAGTGGTAACAGCAATAGTAATGGCTTGTAGGAATAAGTGGTAGTTTAAGATGACCTGGTTGTATAAACGAGGTGATGCTATGCAAGAAAGGAATAAAGATAAGATAGTTTACATGCAGGAGAGAAAGCGGATGCGTTTGCTCCTTCCTGACGTTGTTGTCAGAAGGAAAGAGGTGATAAAGTAATCTTTAGATTACTACCACTCGTTCTGCTGTTGTAAGCAGTAGTTAAGTATGTGTGTACTCGAAGTCTTTAATGCAGCGCTCTGAATTCTGTATCTGAGCCTTTCAATGACTTTTGAAGCGGTTAGATTGATGGATAAGTGATCGAGTTTTGTCTACTATTGCAGTGAGATGCTCCGCTGGGTGCATATATGCATATGTATGTCTTGGATGGAAGAAAAAAAGAAGAGAAAGAAAGAAACCCCTCTCGGACTATCGTCAACTTATGACCGTGTGGGTATGCGTAAAGTGTAGGCAATGGGGAGGTACAGATACTATCTATTTATCATCGACTAGGTTTTGTTGGTGGGTGAGCAATCTTGGACGGGGCTTGACTGTCAGCTTTTGATACTGCAAATATCATTGAAAGTCTAACAATAATGATAGAGCAAAAGTTAGAAGCCGGTACAACTGACCCATGCAAATCTCAGACGGAGACTCAATGCTGGTCCTGGATTTTGGTTCTTAGTCTAGCCAGTTCAGACTGGCGTGGCACTAGGACAACACACCTTTGCTGCTGAAACTTGAAGTACCTTTGCTAATAACTATATAGCTAGTTAGCGTATGTCTTGACACTCGATAACAGCAGTACTAAGCACCTCAGACTGCTACGAAGGAAGGTAATGGGATGAGAGATAGGATTGGTGTAGGATTTCAGCGAGCGCAATTGCTAACAGGAGGCTACATCTGTACGTTGCCAAAAATGCACTGGTGACAAGAGGGTCGAGTCTTAGAGCAGATCCAGACACTACAGTGGGTTGAGATCATTTCCTAGAGAGTGCACTGCTGCTATTATTACTTCTACCCCGCTACTTTGCCCGCCTGGGGATGCACGGCCTGATATCAGTACCATGTTCTATTACAGGTACCGTATAGATCCAGATAGCGTGATGTGTATACTATGTGAATATGCTATGTCTATTAATGCTGCTAATTGTTAAGAAATGAATATTGTATGCATCATACGTGTGATGATGGCAGCTAGAGATATGGAATACGGGAGTAGATGTAGTCGTCGTTGGAGTGAAAGTGCCCACAGAGCGTGAAAAAGAGATGACAGACTTACGATAACTAAGGACTAGAGACCCCTGCATATACATAGACAAGGATTCCAGTGTTAAAGCGATTTGACTTGGAGACACTTAGGAAGCAGAAGAGGGGTATGCATAAAACTAGTTGTTGTGTCGATAGTGGGGGTAGAAAACAACAACAAGAAGAAGAAAGTAAACATACGCATAGAATGGCTGAGCTGTTGATAAGTAGAAGCTACTCCTGATTTAGACCTCCATGCAACGATTTGGAAACCGCCATGATATATAACCATCTTTTTACCGTAAACACATGACCAGGAGAAGTAGCCTGAAGCCTTACCATATCCCTTGCACTATAGTCATTTCATGA
The DNA here is from genome assembly GCA_001513805.1 of Davidsoniella virescens. Taxonomy (NCBI): domain Eukaryota; kingdom Fungi; phylum Ascomycota; class Sordariomycetes; order Microascales; family Ceratocystidaceae; genus Davidsoniella; species Davidsoniella virescens. Next base: position 26,185 of record LJZU01000283.1, on the reverse strand, counting down.
ACATACAGATACAGCTTGCACTTTGTTCGATGAACCGAGCCTCTGACTTAGTGAACAAAGCGGGGGCTAGCCAACTGAATTAAAACCCGTAAGGGATCGTCAGATTGGTCTCGGCTTCTTTAAATCTATTGTGCCCTTTGTCCACTCTTTAAAATCTTTATGCTAGTGAACAGCGGGAATTTTATACAAGGATTTGCCCTTCACAGGTCTTGTAAAGTAGGGCATGGGCCATGCAAGTAAACCGAGTTGTTGGCTTTGCCTTTTTGTCTTCATATATAGATATATTGAGGCAAAGAAGTACGTAGTAAATAGATCTTAATAAGTGAGGCAAGCCCTGAATCTCAAAGGCATTTATCCATAGTACTGGCCAGTATACTTTTGCTGTTCGTTTCCCTTGGCCAGTGAATAACTGACTAGAGTCATAGATGCTAGTCTAACACGAGCCCGACATGACAGTGCTATAGTGTGTAGAATTTACACTTACTTACTTGAAGTATTTTTGTCTCGGAAATTGTTCATATTAGACAGGTAAAGACACAGAGCAGTCACCAAACAAGACCCTATTCATTATCACATACTGATATAAAGACTGTAAAGCCTGAAATGCAGACGACGGCCTAAACAGCTCAATACAGATACATACATTAGACCTAAATTGAGTATAGAAAATCCCTGCTATAAGAGTGCAGAACTGAGGGGTGAGGGGGGCTACTTCTTTTTCTGAGCTTTCACACTGACTAAGCTAAAAGAGGAGCACATAGCAATGAATTAGCTCATGATTGGCCAATCGCTGCGGGAGCCTGCAGTCAGCTGAGCTGGCTAGGTCCTTGACGCTACGCCAGCCCCTGCTAATTTTGAGAAATGGGGCTTCTAGAGCCTTTTTTCATGGTTGTTTGCTGGCCTGCCTGACAAAGACAAGACGTTCTTTTTTTTTTGGTTATTTTGTATAAATAGTAGCTCTTTTACAGGCTTGCTTGACAGTCTTAGTATGCTAAGTTGAGCGGCCTCAGGCCTTGTAGCCTATCCGTCCACTTTTGAGTGTGCAGTCTTACGACTTTGTTTCTTGTCGCCCGCCCTAATATTTCAATATGGGGCTTTATATAGTAGTATTTGATCAATGATACCCTTCAGCACTGTGTATTATAGATAGCATCACTATGATGTCGTGGTACCCCCATTTATAGCGTTCTCGATAACCCATAGTTGCATGGCTTTATTGGCTGTCGACGTGTGCAACATGATTGAGGTTTGGTTAGCCTTAGCGACTTTTACAGTGAAAAAGAAATAAACGAACATCAATCTACTGCAAAGATGATGATATGTGTTATGCATCAATGCTGTAGCATCTAGTTTCCTAGTCTAGCGCTCATAATAATCCATCAGTGCTGGTAGTAGTATTAGCTCATGCCTGCATATACTGATAGGATTGTCAGTAGTAATGCTGATATGCACGATACTCTACTGTTTTTATACTTGCAAATATATACGCTCATTACTCGGAACTCACGGCCGTCTGCTCACACGACGTCGTATAGCCCCCGTGTTGACTATCCATATGATCACAAGCTCAACAATGCGTAGAAATAGAAACGCATGCGCAATCTTGAAAGCCATGCCAATACACACATATACAAATCTCCAAGTGATGGTGCTATAGCCCCTCTCGAGCCTTTTGTCTTTCCCGCTTTCCCGTCCCCACTTAGGTCTTTGATAGGTCTGTAATTAGAGAGAGGATTGGTATCTATCATTATTGACGATACCGACATATCATAGCCACTACTACCTTAGAAATACATAGTATCACTCTTGCTATATGCTGACTTTATAGAAGTGTCTCTTGTCCGTCTTCTGTCTGGCTTCCCCACTACTATAATAGACCTTTTGGCTACGTGCATATCATCATTGGCATGCAACTGACAGTTCTGGTCACCCCGTTCATCTGCTGGCCGCGTAGTCAGATGAGAAGATGAGAGGCAAAATTAAACGTGGTAGCAGTCCCAAAAAAAGCAGCGATTGATGTAGCTGTAAGTAGCAACGGCATTATGGATGCGTAGTATCAATGATCTTCTACTCTTATGTCTTTCATGCTCACCTCGAGCATGTTATGGCCGGAGTTTTGTCTTGGCTGCAAGGACCAAAAAACAGGGCACGAGCGCTGAGCGTGGGTGGACATGGGCCATTTTCGCTACTAATATGTACATTTATTCATCCAGTTTGTCGCTAGTGGTGTATCGAGAGTTTCTGTCAAGTATGTTCCTTGATTGCGGGGTTGAGTACTTTGTTGATTTGTCTCCGAATTTTGGTCTGTTTGACTATCAACAAGACAATTACGACTAGAAAGAGGAGAAATGGTCCTTAAAAGACCCTCGTGTGGTAGTGTGAAAGGGTTGGAAGGAGTCATAAATCACGCTCACAATGTCAGTGTTCAAGGTTCAAGGGCAATGATCTTATCGTTGTCCAGGATCGTGAGGTCAATTAAGTAGTCTTAAAGTACATGCTTTAATAAGGTTTTGAAGGGTACATATATATACAGCTAATTGCTGGTTTACTACTATCATGTTTGATGTATTACGGTGTACTATCTGATTGTAGATACATATGTACATGTATCTGTATGTTTGTTTACAAGTTATATAAATTGTCGTCACCCTGTTGCTGCTCCTTTTTTGTTCAAAGCTTACATAATCGATACCTTAGGCATATGGAGCATAATGTATAAGTGAGTTGGAAAAGTTAGTAATTGAGGATAGCCAATGTAGAATTGGTATATATCTCGAAGCTCTACTTGACTTTATACTAATGAAACGGCTTACCGTAGCTATACTATATATCATGACTGGTTTGACCTTTCTGTGCAGTAAAGTTCGCTTGATACAACAATATACAGTAAAGTATGTATGTTAGTCAACTCACCACAGACAGTTGTATAAGTACACATGTATATTGGGTTTGAAAAGGTTCTGTCAAAACATATTCAAAAAGCACCAGTCTTTCTCTATACTACTTCCCCTCTATCTTTCTCCTCAAGGATATCCTCAAGGATTTTACGGCCCGCGCCCAGCTGAACTCAACGCCAACTCGACATCGCATGGCAGCGCATCACGATCTTGCTGTTGCTTGCGAGGATCAGCGACGACGCACCTCCCCCACCTTTGATCTGCCATTATTTGCCTCTAGATATAAAGAAGAGGGATAAAAGGCAGACAAATACAACAGTATCGGCTTTGTAGATGTCCGAAAATATGCAAACATAGACAAAATACATATGCACTCATGTAGTTGTATCGTACGTACAAAGTCTTAGTTGTTTCTTGTTCGGGCAACGACCAACGTCACGTGGTACTATCTGAAATGCCCTCTTCTTGCTTCTTTTGGCCAGCTAATTGCATATATTTCTTTTCTAACCTTATGCACATGACCGCGACTTCCTATCTTGGGTACCGAAGCGTGCTGTCCTTATGTCCTTACCAGCATCGTAGCATTACATGCTGATTGGCTAATCGACTGTATTGAGAAGTTACTGAAGCTAATCTCGCCCTATTCACAGTCTTAACTGATGATTTATACCACTATATGTATAATATTTTATATACGCATACAAGTTAAGTCGTCAGCCGGTTGGATATCTACAGCCATAATCGCATACGCAAGTCTTAGCCTGGAGCTTGCGCCACGCTGATTTCAACATTTTGTGCACCATAAGCACTCCGGAGAAGCCTCGAACAAAAGCACACCTGCCACTTTAGTATAGACAGTAATTATCTAGATAGTAGTATCAGAGATGAAATCCACGGGCTACGCCCCTAGAAGGCCCTCGTCAACACGCCATTTTCCCATCTCTGACAAAGGGTACAAGCGGCTTGAGTTATTGCGCACATGGTCATGGCCTAATATCCAGACATCGTTTCTTAGCAACTCCTCGAGACATCGTCGACGTCATAACGATACGTCGTCTAGCCTACAAGATAGTCGGAGACTTGTTTTTGTGTGCTGCTCTGACATGACCTATTCACGGGGTTTCTTAATGCACTGAGATCGTAGTAGAGAAGGGAAAAAGACAAGTAAAGACAATCTCAAAGGCCTAGAACGATCGTTTCCCTTTGCGGACCTGTCACGGGCAGTAAATGTGATCTGATTCGTCTACTGACCACTAGAGCAACTCAGTTGTATAGCACAATCACACTAGCGAATCAAAAAAAAGAACAATAAGGACAGTAGAGGAAAAAAAGAGTTTAGTGCTGGGATCCTATTATGTTCTAGGCTTAGTGCTGTCGAAAAGTAACTCGATGTTGACAGTATGCCGAAGGAAAGGTCAGTCTAGACAATGGGCAATGGCATATAACACCGGGATAACGTGCCCACATCGAAGATACGGGATGGACCTATACACTATATCGGTAGATTGTGCAGGCCATGGCTTTTCAAGATAACATCATCAAGCTGGTGTAATGGCATGGCATGGGGAAGCATGAGACTGCAGCATGACTTGACCATCTATATGTCTGTAGCTAGCCTAGCCATGATGGCTTTTAGTCACATTCAGAAGGCTGGGTGGGCTGCGCCAGAACTTCTTATGTCCCCATGTATCCAAAAATCCACTAAGCTACAACTAGAGTGACTTTGTCGCCCTCTATCTGCGAAATGCTAAGTGAGGATTTTCTATCTGCTATCCGATCTCATATTCTGATAGGAATATGCACGCATCATGTAATATCTATTGCATGGCTCTCGGTATTTGAAAAAAACAGGCCTTTTCTTTTTCATAATATCTATTGTCTGATGGCTCGTCTGCCTTTGTCTGTCAAAACTCGGGTAGCGACAACAGCGTATATTTGGCGACCGTATCAGGTTGCTTAGAAGTATTCAGGAAGAAGCATCAAAGGAAGTCAAGCCCACTCACACTACTAATGTTTCATTTACAGCAGACAGCGTTGGATTCCTCTCTTTCTATCGTCTTCGGTCTTTGTCATGACTGCATAGTTTGTTCACACAAATCTTTCATTAAAGCTTTTCTTTATTCTCTTTGTATTTGTAGCTACATCAAGCGATTAGCTGGCCATGTCCGGCGTACCTACAGATACAGTTTCGTTCACTGCACCTGTATGAGCAGCGGGAGGAGATTTGTGTTTGATATGCCATAGTATAGTTCTTTACTACACTATCTATCAGGAACAAGAGAACCTAGCTCGAAGTTACAATGCTTGATCTACTACACAAATCATGTTGTCCCCATGATCAAAATTGAAATACAATGCCAGATGTAGGGTTAGCGTACATGCATTCAACAATTTCTGTCTACCTCGAAACTTGCAGCACGTGCATGAGTCACTTGTACCTCATAGCGTTTACTAAAACATGCACGAGATCCTATCTACAATAGAGCCTTCGGGGACTAGCTATTTTTTTCACTTGCCTTTGATTTTTTTTTTCTTCCCCGTGCCTAAGAAAACTTTTTCTCTTGAGTTTTCCATATAATACGTCATATAGTTAGTTAGGCTTTTGTTGACTAGCATCAGACATGAAGCTCACGATACATGTAAAAGTTATATTGATTAGTTGTATCTTTATATGTAAACGCGGTAGAGGGATTAAACCAGGCTCTGAAAGTTTATGGTTCTAAGTCTGTTAGTAGCTGGCTCACATATTGATTTGCCTGGCCAAAAGAAAAAGAAGAAGCCTGCGTTATCTAGAGCCTGGTTAGGTTTCCGTCTTCTGGCTACATGCAGCTTTATCCCGTGTCAAACGAAGGGGGTATGGGGGCAACAAGAAACGATAGAAGATGCTCGTTAGCATATTAGGAAGCGCTTATGGTAGTAACTGGACGGCATCCATGGGAGAAATTTCGCCGCCCGGCTCTCTCTAATTTTTTTTTTCACAGAATGGTGGTTTTTGGATTTCGTCTTTATCTTTGGCGTAGACGCTGACAAACCGGAATGTAACTGACCGGCGTGACGAGTGGAAGACATGCAGTACGGTAGCATGCATATTGTGATATAGCGGTTGTATGATAGCATATAAATGTAGTTGTGAACAACTGAATTGCAGCTGTATGTTATGTTGCATATGGTACATATCTCTACATACATATAGATAGTCATAGATCCATAGATGTATGTATGTCTACATGCAGGTATTTTCACTCTGCATCGTTATGGATATATTGTCCTGTTAAAGCTTTTTAGCTTCCAAATCGAATCTCACCTACATGAAGTGTGTATGGGAAGTCCATTAAGTAATACCTCAAAATAGAATGTCCTAGCGTTACTCATCTGGCACTAATACTGGTCATTTTGCCTGATAGCAGAAGAACCCGAACATTGGAGGCCAACAAAAAGATGCAACAGTGAGAAAAAAAAAGCCATCAAAGTAAGGCGGCCTGTGAGCTGGCACAAAAGTAAAGGCATCTCCAACCTTCTACATAAGGGGTTTACAACCTTTGTAAGCGGCTGATATACACCTTGTAAAAGCAACGTCAATATTGACACACAACTAGACTTGTTGGGCTTGCTGTCAGAAACCACTAATAGCTAATGGAAAGCTACCACCAGTGCCAAATACCGCATGTGCGTATCTTATGGTTAGGCTGTTTTGTTCTGACGGGATTTTACGAGAAGGGATGCATGTGAATGCCCAATCTAATGTCTCAATACTTGGTGCTTTTCGAAAGTTTATTCATCCTCACCGTCTTTGTTGTTCTATTGCTGCAAGACAACGAAATAAAGAGGCTTGAATAGGCAGAGAGCCCTGTTTTATTAGTTGCTGCTAAACAACGTGTTATTTATATCTACAGATACTGTTGTACTTACACTCTATCAGTTCCAGTTAACGCAACACCACTTTGCTAAACAAGTACTGCCTAATATCTATATTTATTAGAGTTAAACAGTAGGTGGTCTACAACTTATGTGCCTAAGTCTATGATGAGAGCATATATCACAAGCGTGATGCATACAGTGTGATGCTTTGTATATCACCCGTAGCATAGCATAAGATTATCGATGAGGAGAAGGGTACAGGCTACGCACCATTCCCTTTCACTACCATGACTAGATGATAGATGAACATCTTGATACTAAGGCGGCGTTACTATTATCATGCGTCTGTAAGTATCAACATGACAGCATGATAATTCACAATGGATAAAAATGATATATATATATATATATCACATTCACTGTGTATAAAAAATTAACTACTTATAACATAGGGTTAAAAATTACCCACCATCGTGTACAATCTATAGTAGTGAAACTGAGTGATGATATTATAAGATGAATGATTCCCTTATGTGCGCTCAGCTCAGGAACTCTCTTGGGCCCTGAGTGTTCGTTTTTACATGGTACTATGCATCTTCACCGCTTCTCGAAGCCTTGCGTAGGTATAATACTGCACAATAAAGGTACTACCATTGCGACCAAGTCATATCTTGCAAACTGTCGTGCTACATGCCACCTATGGCTAGTGCCTTATCTTTGTTGAATATATGCTTGGTCGTTCAAGGGCATGATGTGTGTTACATTTCGGCGGTTGTGTGATGCATTTTCTTGAGACAGCTACGGTGGCTTGGAATGACTTGTGGCTTGTCAGTGCCTTCATATTGGTAACTTACGCCTCATATTATAATCATATCGTCTATAAGCAGACTGCCATCATGCAAAAGGCAGGTAAAGCAAGTTATGATCAAGGTACCATAAAAATTATGTGTTGTTAGAGCTAGTTTAGCTGTTTTCTGTAAGGTATGTTGTATAGTAAGGCTGTGATATGATATTCGTATACTATGCAATATATAATGTGCGGAACTATACAACGATTAACTTTGCTGATATTCATCAGCTGTTTATTTGCGTCATAACTGCTATGCACTACTATTTTTACAGATCACGATGGGATTTATAAGGCAACAACGACTGATCCGCATTAGACATCTTTTGTGAAGATTATGTGAAAGGCGATACTCAGATTAGCGTTGACATCGGAAAACGTTATAGTCACAGTACGTTTGACTTACGAGTTGTCACTTGAGCTAACCGATTTGTTTCTTTAATATGAATTAGCTAACAATATATGATGCATGGTCATCGAACATCAGGCATATATCTAGTATCGTCGTCATGATATATACCGCGCTCTGTTTTGCTGAAGTTTAGTCTAGGGTCCCGTCTAGACGTTTAGCCATCGAAACAGCTCTTAGGATCTGTAATTTTAGGCTGATGATATTTTGATGCTCACAGAGCACAGTTGCTTGACCATTATGGGTATAACGTTGTGTGTGTAGACAAAACAAAGAAATACCTAGTTTTGAATCACGGAAACTAATAAACTTCATGATGACCAATATTCTGACTGTGCAAATAAGCTTCTTTTTTGATTCTATCAATTCATCCGAGATACGGCTCAACATGTGCCATTTTGGCCTAGCAATGTGTATCTTTAATTACCACAATGTAGCGCTTAGGCATTCTTATATATTCTATTGCTGATTACTTGCACTTTCTGCATCATAGGCAACTTGGCCATGTCATCGTTATGGGGATATATTTGGATATAATATAGAATCTCATGACTTTACTTTGTACTATGTAAGAAATAGTATGTGGAAAACAGAAAAAAAATACTTTGAATAGAACCAGCTCATAAATTAACTTAGCGTACTTGATTAATTCACAAGTGTTGGAAGCAGGTGGTCGTTGATACTGACTGGTTCATTGCTGAGTCAGCAAACTCGGTGAACTGGGCTGCAAATTAGCCAGGTCTCGGTGAGCTCGGTAAGCGCCAACGTCGGACGAACAGCCGATGGAATTTTTAGTGTGAATGGGGTCGATTGTATGCAGAAGAGCGACAAATAGATGATCCAAGAGCGCAAATCAAGAAGACTACCACCGCTACACAAACAACTCAGCTTCTATGCGGCTACGGGTTAGTTGATACTGAGCAGCTCTACAAGTTACTCTGTCTGTTTCTATCTCGAGTATGCATTGGCGTCTCTCAACGGGCGTGTTTGGCCGGCTACACTCACAAACCCAGCAAGTCTGCACCCAGGCGCACGGCAGCATTGCTGTAAGCCTGAGATTTCCAAGGCCGGCCAAGCCCAGTGTCCTTGAAAGCAGGACGCGGACAATAGCTTCGGGTTGGTGGCGCAGTGTCGGACAACGACGATATGCTGCTACAGCGACTGTCTCGACGCCATCGTCACGTACACCTGCGGCCATTGAAGCACGGATCAAGGCGATTCCCCTCGAAAGATATCGGAATTTTTGCATTGTCGCACATATTGACCACGGTAAAAGTACACTCAGTGATCGGCTACTGGAATATACAGGTACTATCTTGGCTAATGCGGACAACAAACAGATCCTCGTACGTATCTATAGCACTGTCGCTTTTCACACTATATATCTTTCTGACCAGTGCTAGGACAAACTTGATGTTGAGCGTGAAAGAGGAATTACGGTTAAAGCGCAAACATGCACCATGATCTACAATTATAATGGCCTTGACTATCTTCTTCATCTCGTCGATACCCCAGGCCACGTTGATTTCCGCGCCGAAGTCACCCGTTCCTATGCTTCATGTGGCGGTGCTTTACTCCTAGTTGATGCCAGTCAAGGAATCCAGGCCCAAACAGTCTCCAACTTCCATCTTGCCTTTGCACAAGATCTCGCTCTGATTCCCGTCATCAACAAGATCGATATGCCATCAGCAGATTTACCACGCGTTCTCGATCAGATTGAGAATACCTTCGAGCTAGACCGAGAAGGCGCCGTGCTTGTTTCGGCAAAAACGGGTAAAAACATCGCAGCAGTGCTTCCTGAAGTCATCGAGCGCATCCCACATCCCGTCGGCAATGCTCAGGCACCTCTCAAGATGCTGCTTGTAGATTCATGGTATGATACTTTTCGTGGAGTCATCTGCTTGGTGCGTATCTTTGACGGTACAGTCAAAGCCGGTGACCACGTGATATCCATGGGAACCGGCGTTCAATACACAGTCGGTGAAGTCGGCATCCAATATCCCAACGCAGTACCCCAAAGCGTGCTTCGTGCTGGTCAAGTTGGTTACCTACACTTCAACCCAGGCATGAAGCGTATCCAGGACGCTAAGCTAGGCGATACGTTTACCTTTAGTGGCAAAGAGGACATAGTCGAGCCATATCCAGGCTTTGAAGAGCCGAAACCCATGGTGTTCGTGGCTGCTTTCCCCGTCGACCAGAGCGATCATCCCAAGCTAGCAGACAGTATCGGCCAGTTAGTCCTTAACGATCGTAGTGTCACATTGCAAAAAGATCACTCTGAGGCTCTGGGAGCTGGCTGGCGCCTGGGCTTCCTAGGCTCGCTACACTGTTCGGTGTTCCAAGATCGGCTTCGTCAGGAGCATGGAGCCAGTGTAATCTTAACTGAACCTACAGTCCCAACACGTATCGTATGGCCCAACGGTCGTATTGAGGTTGTGGAGAATCCCGCAGAGTTCCCCGATAACACTATGCATCTCAAGACTGCGTCTCTTGAAGAACCCTTTGTCACGGCTACTATCACTCTACCAGAAGAATATCTGGGCCGTGTCATCGAGCTATGTGAGGCCAATCGCGGCGAGCAAAAGAGCATTGAGTTTTTCCATTCAACACAGGTCATCCTCAAATATGACATGCCTGCTCAACAGCTCGTCGAAGATTTATTTGGCAAGTTGAAGAGTGCTACTAAGGGTTACGCAACCCTTGATTATGAAGATGCCGGCTGGAGACAAAGTAATCTTGTCAAATTACAACTATTGGTGAATAAACAACCGGTGGATGCCGTGTGCCGTATCGTGCACCATTCGCAAACGGAGCGTATCGGTCGCCAATGGGTGACCAAGTTTAAAGAGCATGTAGATCGTCAAATGTTTGGTAAGTCCACACAAATCATGACATACAAAGATTATGAAATCTTCTAACAAGTTACACAATGTACAGAGGTTGTCATACAAGCAGCTGCCGGAAACAAGATTGTTGCTCGTGAAACTTTGAAGCCGTTCAGAAAGGATGTCCTGGCCAAACTCCATGCTAGTGATATCACGCGTCGTAAGAAGCTGCTCGAGAAGCAAAAGGTTGGCCGTAAGAGACTGCGTGCCGTTGGTAACGTTGTGATCGATCAGTCAGCGTTCCAAAGCTTCTTATCAAGAGACTAGAATGTAAGATAGAATCATGAAGGAAAGCAAGTAAGATGAAAAGGTAAATAAAGCATGTATGTACTTTTAGTTAAATACCATTATGTATAGAGATAATCATATTGTTCAGGATGATGAATCTTCGTGTCTGATATAACACGGAATGCTTGGTCATGAAATCATAGCTGAAAGAAATGAAAAGGAAAAACAGAGTGTTATAGTTCCTTTACCTCTTCCACTACTTCGTCGTCTGGTTTCGACCCCTCCCCAAGCGGTACTTTGCGGAACCATGACCAGCCCATGCCGCCCTCATTAGTCTCGGGCCACTGTTTCAAACCAGACTCTTCTTCTTCTGAGATATCGACAAAGTCGAAGATGCGGTAGTCGGCATTGAAATACCACCACCCACTAACAGCCTTGCGTAAGAAGCCAGAGTGTGAGACGACGATCACCCACTTCTCGGGGCGTTTTCTGATGTTTTCACGAGCGCGGACGCCACGAGCTAATAATGCAGATCGACCCCAAGCATATGCCTTTCCCGCCGGAGACGTCTTGTCTGGAAACACGGGGTCTAAAGTGGAGTAGTCGATGGTCGGAAACTCAGCCTTGAGAGTTTCTACAGAAGACCCGGTATCGCAAGGTTTAGAAGTGGTTTCTGGGCAGTAGAGTCAGTATTATAGTTCTATATTTAACTGATTTACAAAGCAAAATGAGACTCTGATATCAATATGGCCAATCAGAATATGCAATAATGCTATCCGACATGCCAATAATCGTTCTATATTGGAACATGCCGTGGTTCATCTCCTTCATTTCATACCTTGCCAGTCAGCGTCGGCGATGAATTTGACGCCCTTTTGGTACAGAAAGTCCAGACCGATCAAAGCGGTTTGAAGAGTCCGGCGCATAGGACTGACTATCACAGCTACATCACTAGGATGTAGGTCGGCAAAGCGTTCTTTCAGATTGCCATTTAGTTTTCGACACTGAGCTTCACCCTCCTCTGTCAGTACCGGATCGTGAAGATCAAAATTCTGTGCTGGAGATGTTAGTTCTTGGTGTTCTATAAACAAGGATTGCTAGTGTAGGGCAACGAGATGACGTATCAGTAGCATTGTGAGCGGCTTGGCCGTGGCGTATTAGAACAATAGTGGGCGGCATGATGGTAAAGGTATAGGCGATATAGCGTAACTTTGGGGTTGATATTATACTGTAGTGAACGCTAGGTCAAGACAACCTGTGGATTTACAGCGTAAAACAGCTGTTCGAGGTTATTTTGGCGAACTCAACCACTATTCTCTTCATTCAGGGTCACAGCTGTTCCAGTTACTTCTGTTTCGAAGCTCGGTGAGCACAAGGCTGCGGATTTCCATGGGGACCACTTTTTATTTTAACTTCAAAGTCGGTGTAGCTTGCTTATATTTTGTCAGCCTTGCTAGTCTGATTTGAGTTCCGGTTACGTCAGAACTGACTTTGCGCCAGACCTCGTTCTCATTCCTTTGTTTTACGTGTACACCACGACAATATATCATGTCTAACATTGACGATCTCCTAAAGGTAGATTTTGTAAATATGCAAATGTATAAATCCGTTTACTAACATATATATGCATAGAGCGCTGGCAGCAAGCGCAAGAACGAAGCCATTCGCGATCCAAGTCCGTACTACCGACACAGCTGCCAGATTATAAGCAAAACAAACTAACACTGATGGTCAGATGAAATCTACAAGTCTGCGCGCACCGGAAACACAACTCATCGCCACGCCCAAGTTGACGACGACACCGAAGCTGGTCCTGAACCTCCAGGCGACGGCGACTATGGTCCCCCCATGATCCTAGAAGACGAAGGCGATGATGATGAAGAAGGCCGGTTTTTTGGCGGCGGCATCAGTAAAGACGAGGCCGAAATTCTCGACTACGTACAAGGCGACGAGGCACCCATCGAGAACATTGACGAGCCATGGGTGCGCCGTAGTGTTTTGACGCTGGAAAAGCACATCAACAAGAACGCAGAGCTAAGAGCAAAGTTTGAAGACGAGCCGCAAAAGTTCATCTCCAGCGAGGCAGATCTTGACGGGTCAATCAAGAGCTTGTCCATCTTGGCAGAGTATCCAGCATTGTACAACGTGCTAGCTAATATGGGCAGCGTTGCCAGTCTAGTTGGACTGCTAGCACACGAAAATACCGATATCGCTATTGATGTTCTGCAGCTCCTCAGCGAGCTTACTGATGACGATGTAGACTCCAGTGACGAACAGTGGGACGCACTAGTAACTCCTATGATAGAAGCCGATCTCCTGGATCTGCTTGAGTCAAATCTAGCAAGATTCAACGAGGACGACGAGGCGGATTCGTCTGGTGTTTACCACGGCCTCGCTCTTTTAGAAAATATCTGCTCAGAGCGCAAAGCTATCGCCGAGCGTGTTGCTGGCCACAAGCGTCTTGCCAAGTACCTCATCGGCCGTGCCATGAAAGATGAACCTGCGGGCGTCTCACAAAACAAACAATATAGCACAGAGATTCTCGCGATCCTCTCACAAAGTAGCGATGCTGCTCGCGAGCATCTAGCCAACGAAGATATAGTAGATGCTGCGCTACAGCTCGTTGCACCATATCGCCGTTCAGATCCCGCCAAGGGAAGTGCCGAGGATGAGTACATGGAGAACCTATTCGAAGTCCTAGTATGTCTCGCAGATTCACCAACTGGAAAAGCCAAGTTTCTCGCTGCCGAGGGTGTCGAGCTGTGCATCATATTCGTCTCCGAATCTAAAAAAGCCAAGACACCTGCTCTCCGTTTACTAGACCATGCTAGCGATGCCGGCTCTGCACCTCATGCCGCTTATGAAATCTGCGAACGGATCGTAGAAGCAGCTGGCCTGAAGCCTTTGTTCGCAACCTTCCAGAAGAATACCAAAGACCGCGATGCTATGGACCACCTACTCAGTCTATTTGCCTCCATGATGCAACTTCTCCCTCTAAATGAAGCCCCGCGTATCCGCTTGCTCGCTAAGTGGGTAGAGAAAGACTACCAGAAGCTGATCAGGTTGATCGAGCTACGAGCACGCTTCGTAAGGGCACGGGCTAATGTAGATAAGAAATATGGAGTTACTGCAGACGGGAAGCTACCTGAAGATGCGGACGAGGATACTGAACAAGACTATCTCTCGGAGCAACTCAGTGCTGGCATATTCACTATGCGCAACATCGATCTAATATTAGCCTGGCTGTCAGTGGAGGATAGTGGCGTTGGTCATCATGTACAGAAAGAGGTCGGCTTTGTTCTCATTACATCAACTCTAAGTGATCTATTAGCAGGCGTTGACGGCACCAAGGAAGGCGACGAAGATACCAAAGGCATGCTTACAACGCTTATCAGCAACTTAAAAATCGAAGATGAGTGAGCCAGTATCGTGCTTTGATCATGGAGATGTGCGTTATTTTTTTTTGCTATAGCTACACAAGAGTCACATAAAGGGTTGAGGTCTATTGATGAATACAAATGACATTCCAAGGCAAGAACGTCCTATGACAAGATGTGAGATGCTGGTATTGTAAAAAAGCGATATAAGGGCGATATAGAAGAAGAAAAAACAGAACAGAGCTTGGAAGTAAAAAATAATTAAAAGAAAAACAAACGTCAACTAAACGCTGAGCCACGACAGGTCTTGGTTGATTCCCGGGGCATCATGCTTCTCTCCTCCACCGATGAATTTAAAGAATATCTTTGATTTGTCTTTGATTATTTGTTTCCAATTTATTATGATTGGGGGAGACATGCGAGGACCAAGTAATTTTTCTACCTTTTCAAGCAGCCGCAGGCGCTACAGGCTTGACATCGAAGACGGCGCCCAGCAAATCACCGACAACGGTAGCCTGGCTCTTCTTGCCAGCGGTCTTGATCTCAGCAATGTTGACCTGAGCGGCCTGGTTAGCCTCGGCCTCAGCAGCCTTGTTGCCTTGCGAGTGCTCGGAAGTGTACGCCTGGAATTCCGCTTCCTTCTTTGCACGGTATTCGTCAATCTCCTTCTTGGCTTCTTCGCGGGCTTGCTTGACACGCTGGGTGCGGACTGTTGGTGGTTGAAAAAAATCGTAGAGGTTAGTGTGGTTTCCAAGGTTGGTCATGGTCGAAGGGAAGGATGCTTGGGCTGTTATGGTGGTTGGCTGGCCATATAAGCAAAGGGGCGTCGTAGGTGTGATGGGAGATCTTACATTCGCGAGCTAGATTGATAGAAGCGTTAGTGAACAATGCACAGCTTAGATTTGGAAATGGTGAGCTTGCTTACCCTTCTGCACGATCTGAGAGGCGTTCTTCTCGGCCTATTGGTAACGAATGGCTCGTTAGAATGATATTCAAAGTAGTCGCCTAGATCAGAATAACTCGATTCGCAAATCTACGGAAACGAGTGCTCTTGTTTTATCTGGCGATATTGAAGAAGGCGGGGGAGGGAGAGTAATGGGTTGGATTGCGTACGTCGAGAAGGGTTTGGATACCCTGTGAGTTCTGAGCAGACTGATATGAGATTGACGCTGTTAGCATTCTATCAAACCATAGACAGGAATGGACATTTTGGTGTAAGGCTATATTCGTGATCGATCAAGACTAGAAACGTCATTGCTCGCCAAAGTCGCAGAAAGCTGCGCAAAGCCGGAATTGTCTATGTAAGCTTTGTAGGAGATGGGCTAAACACACCATGATGGAGCTATGAAGAGTGAAAGAGCTAGTATTGACAATTGATTTAAATACAAGGCTGAAGATGGAATGAGCGCAGCTCTCTAATCGATAATTTAGTGAGCGGTAATGTGTTTTTGCGCAAAACGAGGTACAAATTATGTAGTAGGAACCGAAATATCGAGCTTTAATTCTGAGGCCTGGCTTTACTTTACCTATCTTTCAATGGGTTAATAAGCTGGGTTGCGAGGTTTAATGGCAACATGTCGCCTCCCCAGCTGCGACAATTCCCCGATTTAGTAATAGCCCCACTATATTATCCCACTATGCAGCATATGCTGCTATCGCAGTCTGCATCTATCAGAGCTTAGCGCATCGCACGATCAACGACCACCGAAACTGCAAAAAAGAAAAACTATTTCACCAACTCATTCATTCGAAATCGTTTCTTTCTTGAAGCTTATCTATCTCATTCAATATAGCCTTAACATTTCCCAGTCATGTCTCAAGCATCTCGCTTCGCCATCGCCTTCTCGTCTATCTTTGCCACGGGAACCGTACTCATGGTTCACTTTCAACAACAGGCCGAGAAGACTGTAAGTCGAATCTCCTATCAGGTTTACCCCAAAGAAACATTGGCTGACTATATGCCAATGGAATGGCTATCTAAAGGCTATGCATCAAGGTGTTCTTAGAGATATGGAACAGATCCGTATCAAGCGCGAACGCCAGCTTGAGTTCGATGCTCAACAAGCGCTAGAGAAGGAGTACCTTCAAGAACAGAAAGTCAAAGAAGCAGACTTGACCGGTGTGCCCAAAACCACGTAAAGTCGACGTATTATTTACTTTCTGCGGTTGTTCTGCTTTCTATCCTGTACTGTATCTATCATCTACTATCACTTTCTGAGCATACTGTATTATAATGTATCATCATCATTCCTCATTCTATTCTAACACTACACCTTATAATCAAATCAAAATAATATTCTCTATCCTTTTTTTCATAAATGTCTTGATTAATTCATTGATACTGAGTAATGCGTTATAGACCAAACAATAGATATGATGGCAAGAAAAAGAAAAATACAAGAAGATGGACTAGATTCGCAAAGAACCATGTAAGAGAGTATCTAGAAGATGGCCTTGAGATCGATCATAGTGCGAATCCAAGACAAGTAAACCAAACGAGAAAAAAAAGAACAATAATTTATGATATTGAACACCTGCTTCTTTTCTGATATTTCAAGTTGTCGCAGGTCCCTCCTCCCTCCTTACAGATATGTGAAAGATGTTAAATGAGAAGGTGGTAGCCATGAAGACATTTAAAAAGATAAGCAAAAGAAAAACGCGGCAAAAAATGAGGCAAATAGACAAGAAAGATAAAGGGGAGGTCACACCGTCTAACACATGCGCAGAAGAAGCACAACTAAGTGTGAAAAAAGGCAAAGCATAGCAGAAGCAGAGAACAAGAAGCTTATAAACGAAATAATGAACAAAAAAGCCCTTGAAGATAGACACAGACACGCAAACGTGATCAACGAATAGTAGCTCCCGAACGGTCCGTGAACATTCTAGCCGCGATGTTCATCGACTGCAGCTCTTGGAATAACAGCTTGGCAGCATAAGGAATATGGATCTGCGCAATCTTGGTCTTGTTCTTGCAAGGACGGCATTCAAAAGATTGCTTCGAAAGGTTACTATAGACAGAGGGTGTTAGTTGTTGGGATGGTCAGATATGGAAGAGGAGAGTAGATAAGCAGGATGATACATACGCAATAGGTGTCATAAGACCACAAATCTCGCAAATGTGAACACGGAAAGCATCCGAAACTTCAAACAAACGCTCCTTCAGGAAAGCAGCGGCACCGTGGGCAATCATACAATCACGTTCCATTTCACCGAAACGCAGACCACCATCACGGGCACGACCTTCTACGGGCTGACGAGTCATGATCTGCACAGGACCACGGGCACGAGCGTGGATCTTGTCGTCCACCATGTGACGCAGACGTTGGTAGTATGTAGGACCGAAGAAAACTTGCGCACGAAGCTTGCGGCCCGAATGGCCGTGGTAAAGGCTTTCAAAGCCACGTGACTGGTAGCCATGCTGTCGTAGCAGTGCCGACACCGAGTCGACAGTAACATCTGTGAAGGGCGTGGCATCACCCTCCATACCCTTGAGGGTAGCCACCTTACTCAGAAGACACTCGATCAAATGGGCAATGGTCATACGAGAAGGAATAGCGTGAGGGTTAATGATGATGTCAGGAGTGATACCCTCGCAGGTAAACGGCATATCTTCTTGGCGATACGTGACACCGATAGTTCCTTTTTGTCCGTGACGAGACGCAAAC
Organism: Davidsoniella virescens; assembly: GCA_001513805.1. Classification (NCBI taxonomy): domain Eukaryota; kingdom Fungi; phylum Ascomycota; class Sordariomycetes; order Microascales; family Ceratocystidaceae; genus Davidsoniella; species Davidsoniella virescens. The sequence continues at coordinate 8,019 of LJZU01000283.1, read as the reverse complement.
TTATCTCCAATCTGGGGTGTCTTGGTTGTCCGCACACGAACCTTGACATAACGCATACCATCTTGATTGGTGGTCATGACAACAGCATCGATGATACCGTTCTCAGTTGAACGCAGAGGCGTGGAGGCATCTCTTTGGGTGTGTTGGCTAGTGCGCTGACCCAGCTCCTCGCTATCAGCACCAAGAGGAGACGTCTTTCCGATGATGATATCTTCACCGGAGACACGCAGACCGGGGCAGATGATACCATCGTCGTCTAGCTTGTCGTAGGTTCCGTGCTTCAGACGCAAGGTCTCGTTACGGAAAGGCTTCTCAAACCGCTCAACCATGTTGATACCTACTCTCTTTTCACAATCTGTGTAGGCACGGAAGAACAGACTGCGGAAAAGACCACGGTCAATACTGCTTTGGTTCATAATGACGGAATCTTCCTGGTTGTAACCAGAGTAGCAAGCAATAGCAACAATGGCGTTTTGTCCAGCAGGAAGCTCACGGAACTTCAAGAACTCCATGGACTGAGTGGTAGCTAGAGGTTTTTGAGGGTAGTACAGAATGTTGGCCATCGTGTCCATACGGCGTATGTAGTTAGTAAGGAAAAAGCCCATGGCTTGTTTACCCATGGCCGACTGGTAAGTATTACGAGGAGACTATGATACGTTAGTAAATGATTTCGGGGAGCAAGGATTTTCAAGAGGGTACCTACCTGGTTGTGATCAGGGAAGGGAATGATACTAGCGCAGATACCGAGAATCATACTGGGATGAATCTCGCAATGTGTGTACATGTGAGTCGTAGCCTTGATATTGGTCTTGAGACGTTTGTTGATATCCTCCTCAGTCATTTCTCCTCTTGGCTCTACGGGAGCTCCCTTCCGGTTACGGTAAGCATCGAGATCTTCTGGAGTCATGCAGATCATGGTGGTTTCCTCTTCTTCAGCATCGATGTACTCAATGATACCCTGGTTGACCAGCCAGTTCCAGTCAAACTCGGGCTTGTTTCCAGTGGGGTTGTCTTGTTCATCACGGATGGCATTGACGTGATCCTTGGTGAGAACCAGTTGTGAGGCCGCGAGATTTCTCTCTGGGTCATCCACCGAACTGACGACAAACACAGGGCGCATTACACGGCCAGCATCAGAGAATACCTTGAACTCACGATCTCTGATATCACGGACCAGAGATACCTCGTTAGGAAGGTATGATCTTCTACGAGTCTCAGTCATCTCAGACACCAGATGCTTAGGGTCTTGATGAACACCAACCCAAACACCATTGACAAAGACCTTGGTGGCGTTAGGGTAGCGAAGGGGCTCATATTCTTCGATAATTTCCATGCCTCTGTTGATCATGAACTCAATGATGGGATCGGATGGCGTACCCACACTGACGAAGCACATGAGAGACAAGTTCTTGACCAGACCGCAAGCCTGACCTTCAGGAGTCTCGGCAGGACACACCAGACCCCAATGGGTGTTGTGAAGTTGGCGGGGTTTGGCCAGTTTACCGTCACGACCAATAGGGGTGTTGGTACGACGCAAATGAGATAGTGTAGAAGAGAAAGTGTATCTGTTTAACACTTGAGACACACCAGCAGTAGAGCTAGCGGCCTTCTTCTGGTCACCCCAGTTACCCGTGGCAAGGGAGTACTTGAGACCATTGGACAGAGCACTGGGCTTGATACCATTGACCATGAGGAATCTCTTGTTTTGTTGAATGCACATACGCATGTAGCTGGCAAGTTCACTGTTGATACGACGGATAATGTTGCGGAACAGCTTAGCAAGAAGAGGACCAGAAAGATCCAAACGCTTCTTACCAAAGTGATCACGATCGTCAACATCACGACGACCAAGAGAGCACTGTAGTAGCTTATGGACCATGTAACCTAGGAAGAAGGCTTTTCTAGTCTCACTACCCTCAGTCTGCGATATATGGGGAAGGGTTTCCTTCTGCAAGAGATCCTTGGCAGCGCGGATACGCTTATCACGGGTCAGGCCGTAGCTTTGGCCACGCTTGCCAATGTAATCAAGAGCAACTTCGCGATCCTGGATAACAAAGGCTTCCTCAATACAGGGACGAAGCATCTCCAGCATCTGAGTATCATTACGGTCGTAGCAAATGTGGTTGAGAATGTCTTCGTCACTGACAACACCAAACGCACGGAAGACAATAGCGACGGGGACGTCGCTCTTCACGTAAGGAAGGGTAGTACGGATAGTGCTTCCGAAACTAACTTTACCCGCACCAGACTTGTTGTAAAGACGGAGAGCAAGCTGAGAAATGAGACGGGAACCCTTTTCCAATGCACTGCGTACTTCGGCAGTGTAGCTGTAAGGGCTAGGCTGGGCCTTTTTAAAGACCTGGACGATGTTGGCAGCTGAACGTTCTTGGGCGATAAGAACCTTCTCGGAACCGTTGATAATGAAGTAACCACCCTGATCATAGGGGCATTCATTCAATAAGAATAGACCTTCGTCGTTCTCGCGGCGCAAGTGACAGATACGGGACTTGATCATGACCGGCATTCTTCCAATGAAAACGATGTCCTTCATATCATCAGACTTGCCCTCGGTGATGTTGCTGTCAACAGCCTCCTCTTCCCATTCAATGCGAGTGGGGTGTTCTCCGGTGCGCTTTAATTCGTCCTGTTGTTCATCGTCAAGCTCGTTGAGCGGTATCGGTGATTCGACAGCCAAGCGGATCTTGGAAGTGATCTTGAGGTACATGGGACTGGCGTATGTCAAGTTACGCTCGCGGCACTCGTAGGGGAGTAGAGTCGACTCTTTTCCGTCCTGTTCAGTGATTGAGGGGCGTGACACCATGACCTTGCCGAAATCAACGTCGTATCTGCGTAGAGCGTAAGTTCGGCCATCGTGTGCTGGAGGGTTCGTCTGATCGATCGTGATATGAGAGTATTCGCTAACAAGATCCTGGACTGTTGTGGTGGTGAACTCGTCAAAGGAGTCGACCTGCTGAGAGGCAAGACCCTTCTCGTCGAAGAAAGTTGAGATCACAGTCCAGCAATCTTCGGGGGTGATATGGTCATCGCCTTCATCGTACTCATCGTACTCGTACTGGTCATCATATTCTTCCATTGTGATGAGTAGGTGAGGGGCGCAAGGCTGAGCTCAAAAAATATCGATGTCGACTAGAAGTGGTGATATGTGATCATTCACAACTGACAGATCGAGGGGCGGAAAGCGAGTATTTGTCGATTGAGAGTTGGAGAGTTGAAGAGTACAAGGTCGACAGTAAAATGTTGGTACTTGTGTTATGTTTTTTGGCGCAACAAAGCGCAATGACTCGAGCAAGTACGAAGCCGCCGAGAAATCAAAAAAAACGGAAATCAGAATCGAAAAGGCAAGGTGCAAAAGTCGGGTTGTAAAAGTGCTGCCGACGCAACGCACGGGGGGCACGAGGACGAGGCTCGTTGGCGTAAAGGGCCAGACAACCGTTACAATTGGAGGCTTTAGCATAAAACAATCCGATTATGCACCGTATAGAACAAATTCTAGCTTGAATACAGGGTCTCCAGTCGTGATATCAAGCAAGAAAGACAGGCGTTGAGGAAGCCTAACGGTCAAGGATAAAAGTAAAGGTGTAGTTGATGGTTGTGCAGGAGCCAAAAAAAAAATAAAGCTTAGAAAAGCTACAGCCTCGTCGCCTTGTAGACAGGCAATCGGTTCTGGTCTAGAGCAAATGCAAAGGCTCAACGCTTGCTGATAGGACTTTTTAGCCCACTTTTTGCTACTGCTTGCCACCCGCAACGCGATGAACGCCACAATTCTGACTATAGTGGCGTTACAATAAATTGGTGGCGTATGTTAGCCTCTGATAGATTAACCCTAATACATCGTATTCCATATCGAACAATACCCATAGATAATTACTGATTTCATTGTTTTTGATTGAAGAACTAAACAATTAGAACTTGACATTTGGGACTAACTCACATTGTGATGAAGAGTATTGTAATCTTGACTATCTAGAGTATCATCTTGAGCTACGTTGTCGCACTTTCGTCACACATGATCTTCGAATTTGTACTACATGTATGTACATGTGAAATCCATGACAAATGTAAGGGTTTAACAGCGTATTGGATCGTAGATTAATACATACTTCGTAAGTTATGGTAGCATTTTTATATACAAGACTAGTACATTTACGCTGGCTATGAACACACGTATAAGCTATTATGTATAATGCTATTAAATTTCTGGTTGGTTCAGTAGTGGCAAATGCCGCCTTCGTTGGTATCCCATGCGCCTGCAAGTCCAGCAACATTGAGTTCCTCCTGTGGCTTCAGGCCAGTCTCGGTCTGAGTCTTGCCGAGGAAGAAATCATTGCGACCTTCATGCTTTCCCTGGCGCTTCATGAACTTGCGTGCCCAAGTTTCGACTGCAACATCGCCAGTCTCATCACGAGCCTGCTTGAGAAAGGGAATCAAGGCTGTGCCGCCAGTACCCGTCAACTTCTTCTTGGCTTCGGCTTCATCAACACCAGGAAGGTTTAGCTTTCGTGATGAAGTGGCCAAGTTAACAGCCTTGCGCAAGGTCTCGGGACTCTGGGCACGATTTGAACGAGACTCACGCGAGGGAATGATGATGTACCGCGTGACAATGTGGATGTGTTTGTCGCGGAAGTTGCTTAGCATGGCGATGCAGGCATCGTAAGCTAGCGAGAGCTGCGGGTGAGCAACGGCATTGTCGTGAACATACTCGCGGATGTTAGCGACAGTCTCGACATCACGCAAGAAGCGTGCGTGACCTCCAGGCATATACTGTAGCATCTCCTCCATAAAGGAGTGCCTGGAGCTGGTAAGGTCTGCGGCAACACCGGACTTCTGGCCTGTCGGACGGTGGGAGACGCCGAGAACGATATCGAAAAACTGAATCAAACTGCTTTGGGCGTTCGAACCACCAGCATACTGTCGGTACTCAGTGTATCCACGAGCATCTTCATAGAGGACGCCGTTGGGAAGACCGGCGTCAGCCATGTTTCGGGATCCGGCTAGGAAAGGCCGGATGTGGTTGTAAAAAACGTACGGGGCGCAGCGCTCGTGCATGCGCTCTAGCAAAGCAGTGAGATCAGTCAGCAACTCTGCGAAGCGGCGCAAGCAAGAAGCGACGGTATCTGCGTCGTCGTCGCGAGCAGCCTGAATGGCTTTTAGCATCAGACAGATGCTCGGGGCACCCTTGGCTTCTATGGCAACTGAGACTAGATAGAACCAGGATTCGTCTAGAGAGCCGGTGAAAGTGTTCAGTGTCGAAAGATTCTCGAGATTATCGATATCCTCATCAATGAACAAGGGCTTGAAGTTCCATAAACACACGGCAGCATAGGTAGCCACAGGCGGCAGCTCGAGGTATTTGCAAACCTCTAGCAAAGGTGCGGAGATACACTGCGGAAGCTTCTCCTCAGGCTGGTCGTCTCCCCAGATGTAGCCGTGGGCCATGAAGCACAGCAACATGTAAGCACGGCGCCACTCGGCGTCTTCCTCTAGACCAATGGTCGACAGCACGGGCAGTCTATCGATGACACCGCGCAGACGGCGACTGAGAATAAGGGCTTGGAGGTTAGCGACCACAGCCTCCCACTTGTTATAGTAGGGGTCGGGCAACCGGGTAAGCGGGAGTACATCTGGCAGGAAGCCGTACTTGGGCGATACGGCATAACGGCGCGTATCGCGGAGATCCGGCAGCGGAGGATGCATTTTCAGTCTGGCAATAGGGTGCTGCGTTCTGGCTAGTGTTTTGCTTTGCGCAAAGTGGGACCAATCACAACACCAGGTTGAGCAGGTTGCTTCAAAGAGCGTCTGAGCGAAGGATTGGCGGGCAGCGGGTAGAGAATTTTCTGGTGTCGAAGCTTCTGCTGTTGACGGTAGCAATGATGATGACAGAAGAGATCGTGATGCCGAGACCAGAAACAAATCCAAGTCCAGGCGCTGGTATCGGAACGACAACTACTCGGTTTCTCGAGACCCACGGCGAGACGGGACCTCAGAGGAACTAGCAAAAGGTAATTTATAACAATAAAAATAGACCTGACGCAAGGAGTATCAACAATGAGCACTTAACGTACCGCGATACTCCTCAGCCGTGCGAGAACACTTTCAACCACGCACATACGGGTTGTGAGAAAATAGAGATATATGAAGCAAACGCTGAAGCGCAGATATGATAACGGAACGGAAAGAAAGTCTAGTAATGGTGGTGGGGGGTAGAAGACGAAAACAGGAAGTGAAGAGGGGCAGCTAGAGGAGCAGCCAAGTCGCTTTATATTAGTCAATGTAGGAAACGGATACTACTACAGATAAGTACACAACTACCAGCAGGAGGCTCAATCTGTGACAAGTCTGAGCGGACTCATGGTAGGGATTAGATCACTGGGTTATATCTAGTGGAAAAGGTAGTGGCAGCAATACTACAGCATGGAAAGACAAGCACAAATTAATTATTATTATTTTCTATTAGTAGCTAGCATAGTATAACTAACTACATGTAACTAGTCACCGGAAAATCTGATACATGTATCTGTACAGATCTCTTGAGGTGTTCGCTTCGACGGAAACTTGATTGTTTATGGATAGACCAAGATGTACTATGTAGATTCTCATTACGAGGGAAGTCTAAGCGAATAACACCAAAAACTGAGACAAAAGCCGCGTTCATTGGCACAAAAGTTGGGACTGCAACCATATCTGTATGAGAATTCAGGGTTTCTCGCAGACTGTTAACAGTCGTTTTTTTCGTGTTTTCTATAAGCGTCATAGTACCTTTGCGTGCCTAGAAAAAAAAAAAAAAAAAAAAAAGAGTGAAAAGAAGCGCCGTTCTCCGGAATGCCCGCTAAATAGTCAACTTTTATCTTCGCAGCCATGAGACCCTTGAGCCACTGATTGATAAACAAGCAATGCCCTGGCTCCTGTATCGCTGGTCAAGATTCGTATACTTAGTTAGTTCTTGAATAAGTTTCAAGTAGCATCAAAATTTCATCTTGGACTTGGAATCTTGGCACTAGGACCGATTGTGTTTTCTTCCCTTCGGCCGCTGCTGGAAAGATTTTCTAGACTTTCCAGATTTTCGTAAAATTTGTTTGAGATCCGCATGACTTTCATTATATCTTCGCACGTATCATTGGAAATGGCGTCGCTCCAAACTTCAACTTGAACTTGACGACTTAGGAGGCTTGTCCACTTTTTAACATCTGATCGGCTCATTAATGTCCTCATCATCGGCGACTTGAATGAGGGGAAGCCGCTGGTTTTGGCATTATCTCAACTTTTCGGTGTGCTTGCCAAGAAATATCACTCTTTCCAGAGCCTAGAAATTATGTTTCTTGACTTTTTGGTTTTGCATGCTTTACTCGATTGCTTCAAATCATACTTTTGATACCAAGTGAAAATTCAATGCAAGAAGGGGATATATCTCCTCTAAAACAACCCTAAATAATCTATGAGATACTAAGCCTGTACCAAAACTTTAAGTGGGGCTCTAATCAACTTTGTTGGGTATATCTTAGTCATCATGACTTTCGTTGTATTAGTAAGATTGTAGAACTCGTTGTCTCCATTTTGTGCACCTTGTCTTGATAGTTATGTAAAGTGTGGGTATATCCACACAGACATACTTTGCCGCTACCATCTTCTATCTTCCTTCTTATATCACTATTCAAAAGTTGTGTTATAGTATACTCAACTTGCAAGGCCCTGTGTCATCCCACTCATCTTCTTGAATACTGAATCATCGGGCATCTAGTGATTTTAGTAAGAAAAATGAAAACACTCAATGTCTTCGGGCGAATAAGTTCAAGTTGAGGTTTTGTAAAGGTTAGGATATGACCGGTAATGACTTGGGCTACTAGGCCATAACAACTGATATAGTGGTGTTCTTATAGAATCGATGTACCTATATGCACATTATCTGTCTACATGATAAGTCAATGAATGTCTATTGATACTACTTATTAGACATGGGGTTTTTTTTTTTCTTTTCTTTTTTTTTTTCTTCTGAATATGTAG